>JAHWFP010185621.1:1381-32202 GCA_023313725.1 Lithobius niger | reverse complement strand
CCCCCCCCCCCCCCCCCCCCCCCCCCCCCACACAAAAAAACACTGACGAAAGCTAGAAGAAAAAGTAATTTTTATACCACGAAAATGAGACTTTAGCAGACAAAATTTATAAAAACGCCCGCTTCTGGGGCGGGGGAAAACAAGGTCCCAGACGTCACCATGATATATGAGTGTTGACAAGGTTTTGAAGCTATTAGTATACAAGCACAACAATAATAATTTTTTCAATAAACTTTCTATAAAAGCGTTGCCTCCTGCGTTGCCTCCTGCTGCGTGTGCTCAGACCCTCGAGCGGGTAGGGGCCACCTTTAGTAAGAGGGTACTTTTTTTACGACGGACTTTTTTTTTGTCCGTATTTTTACCCTTTTTAGCCTGTTTTGCCCTTTTTAGGCCTTTTTTGTCCTTTTGGGGTTTTTTTTAGGCTTTTAATGGACAGCAAAGAATGTCCCATATATCAAGGTTAGTCGTCGGAACCGAACCAGTTATTCGCTCGGTTTGGACACGAGGACGGTGACCACTGGGCTGATGCTACTCGTTTTGCTTGGTACACCCAGGGGCCCCTCACAAAGCTTGTGATGCGCGTTGGGACTATTTTTTTAACTAACCTTCAATTATTGCCATCTGCCAACACTGCGTAACACTGTAGTTAGCACTGTAGTGCACGTTGCGTTAACGCCAAAAAATATAAACTACACATGTATACTGAAACGTTATAAATCTTTATGTAACAAATTAAACCGGATTTAAAACAAGAATTTAAATTAATACAATACTTATGCTAAAATATCATGAGCTCACGGCTCATAGTGGGTTACAGTGGTTTGGGCAGGGTCGACGCTAGAATCATTTCAGTGGGGAGACGGCAGCGGGGCAGCAATTTTAGCCAGAGGGACGAAACGAAAAATGCTACTTTTGCGGTCCCCCTCCCAAAAAAAAAAAAAAGAATAAAAGTAAAAATAACACTATTCTTGCAATTTTTTCTCACGCCAAACATTATTAACTGTTTTCTACACCATTTTTTTTTACTATTTATAAGACCAGCTGGAAAAAAAAGATGATTTTACAACTCTCACAGTAAAACCTAGGCACTATTGATGTAACCTCAAGTTCTTCCTGTCGCTGTGAAAGAAACTAACGTAGTTTTCTTAATACGTTACCAGAATTTTCTTCGTTTATACGTATGATTTTGATCTGATGTTGGGGTGCGCGGCGCCAGAGGGGGCGTCCAAAAATTTAGAGGGGCGAGCGCCCCTCGCCCCCCCCCCCCCCCCACCCCTTAGCGTCGTCCTGGGTTTGGGGTATAACAGAGGACACAATCGCTACGCATAGAAGCCACCATAACCAATGCTCCGATTAAGCTCTAATTATTAAAAGCGCTATAGGTTCCAGTGATACAAATCTACTACATAGATCTAAACACGCAGGCATGCGATACGACCACGGTCGATTTTTTTGGAAGGGGGGGGGGGGGGGGGGGGGGGGGGGGACAACAACCACCACTCCACCATCACCACACCGAAAAAAACATCTCATTCTGAAAAATGGACCTCACTCGGAAATGCTTAGATTTCTAAAACAAAATGTAAATAAATAAAAATAATTGATAATATAAGGGCATAGCTTGGGGAAATAAATTTGCCTTTAAATCCGTTGATCCAAGTATAGGCCCCAAGCCAATCCCACCACCTTACCGGATGGCAGATGCAAAGTATAACTGTACGTATGCAGACTAACAAGCTTCCCCTCTCTGTGTAATTATTACATTAGGTAGACATGGGGGGACAGGAAGAAGTCTCGTTTGGTAGAATTCTTTATTGGGGGAGGGGGGGGGAGTGGGTTAGGGTGACCAATCCTGTGTATTGCATTCGACAGTTGAAGAACGGAGAACATAATCGCTACGCGTAATGGCCATCATAACCAATGCTCCGATTACGCCTTTATTACTAAAAGCGATATAGGTTCCAGTAACACAAACTCTAGGTCTAAACATTCAGGCATGCAATACGACCACGGTCGATTTTATTTATTTTTTATTTATTTTTTTTTGGGGGGGGGGGGGGCGGACAACCACCATCCCTCCATCACACCCAAGAAAGCATCTCATTTTAAAAAATGGATATATAATGGTCCATCGGAAATATAAACCAAAATGTAAATGAATAAAAAAATAATAATAAAATTTTGGCACAGCTTGGGGGGAAAAAATCACCGCCCATCGCCACCACATTACAGGATGCCAGATTAAAAGTATAACTGTATATATACACTAACAAACCACCCCTGTCTATGTGTAATTGTTAGCAGAGATGATGAGGGGACAGGTAGAAGTCACGTTTGGAAGCTTTCTTTGTTTGAGGGGGGGGGGGGGGTTAAAGTGTGTTAGGGTGAGCAATACTGAGGACACGGAGGACAATCGCTACGCATAGAAGCCATCACGCCATCACACGTTCTAGTAATACAAATCTACTACATTGGTCTAAACATTCAGGCATGCAATACGACCACGGTGGGTTTTATTTGAAGGGGGGGGGGGCCCCATAACAACCACCTTCCTACCATCACACCCATCAAAACATCTTATTCTGAAAAATGGACCTCAGTCGGAAATACTTCAGATTTATAAAACAAAATGCAAATGAATAAAACAAATTAATAATATTTCTGGCATAGCTTGGGGGGAAAAAATTTGCCCTTAAATCCGTTAATCCCAGTCTAGACCCCAAGGCAATATCCCCCCACGCCCACCATCGCCACCACCTTACCGGATGCCAATGAAAAGTATAACTGTACATACAGACTTACAAACCACCCCTGTCTGTGTTCAACTGTTGGCAGACTTGAAGGGACAGGAAGATGTATCGTTTGGTAGCGTTCTTTGTTAGGGTTGGGGGGGGGGGGGGGAGGAGAGTGAGTTAGGATGAGCAATCCTGTGTTGGGATGCTGGTCCCGGGGGTTACCTGAAGCTGCTTACAACGTGACTGACGGCACAAAAATGGGGGAAATAGGATGGAGTCCACCTGCCCTTCCACCCACCCACGAGACAAGACAGTTTAAACCCCATTGGTCTACGTTAATTAATCAGTACCTTCCTAAAGCACCGAACAGAACGAACCAAACGCACTACTGTTGGTGACAGTTCAGCTCATTCCCCACTATAGCCGTGTTGATGTGGCTTGCTTACGTCAACCAACGTCAGTGATGAATCTGTTTCCGTACCTCGCGCATGCTCAAAACCTCCACCACTGGCAACCACCCGCAACCACCTCTCCGAGATGGTTTGCAATTTGGCATTGCTCGCTCCAGGTTACATCCATTAGCCTAGCCTGGTCCAATCAATTAGCCACGTCTGGTCACGTTAAAGGTATGACGTTACGAGTGCTCTGTTGAGCTGGTTGATTTTGCTGAGCTGTGATTGCAGTTTCGGAAGGTACTAAACGGCTGACCCAACGTTAATGCGCACGCGCGACGTCAAGTTTGGAGCCTAACTGTCTCTAACAGTGGTGCGTTCTGTTCGGGCGTTTAGGAAGGTACTGAATGAAAGCATTATTAATTTTAGTTTTCTGTACAGCCTTACCGGCTGAGATGACTATTGCAACGACTTTGTCCCTCCGTCCGTCGCTTTCTTCAACTTCGCAGCGGTACCAGCCATTGACGACCATTGTTTACAACGTAAGATTTAGTGTGAGAAGTTAGTTAAATCACATGGCAAATTAAAACATCGTTACTTCCTTATAGCTAATAGAATTCTTCGATGTAACTAAATTAAATAATAGCGCTTGATCGTCGAATTAAAATCCTAAGGTGACACTCAATAAAAACATATGCGATTTTAGCTTCGTTTAAAATAGTCTCGCCGCATTGCATGAATGAATAGGCTTACCGTCGAACCAAATTATCCATTAGGCCTATACCTGCTACTTACGAAATTAAAACTGCATTTTTAAAATTAGGCCTAAAATTGAAAATTAGGCCTAAAATTGAAAATTAGGCATAAAATCATGTTATCATGGCAACGTCAAGTTGCTACGAGTCGCTGTTGGCTTCATCAACAGCGTCTCTCGTCACTTCTCTACTACCACAGATCTATACTATATACGCTACGTTGCGCGTTTACGTGATAATACTGTATCTGTGTGCCGGTATAGGCGCACCGTGTTGCAAAAATGAATAGGCTTACTTTACAATCCATATCGCCGTTAGCTGCTACTTACGAAATTAAAACTGCTGGTTAAAATTAGGCCTAAAAGCTGAGAATTACGCCTAAAATGTAAAATAGGCCTAAAAGCTTACACATTTTTAACCGATAATTGTGATGGCTACTGCTTTAAGTTTAGATTAGTATACTAGAGATAGCTGTTGTAGTGCATGATAGAGGTGTGCGCCTCAACATTGGAAGTGGAGGAACTGCACAGAAGACAGGTGCGACTAGGCAGTCGCTGTAGCCGCTGGTTTATAATCAAGAATATTCTTTTGTGTTACAAAAGTGTTAAAGCAGCAAATGTAGAAAATGAGTTAAACACTCAAATGTGTGAATGTTAAAAGCAAAGTACAAAAGTGTTAAAGCAAAGTCCAAAACATGTAAGGGACTTCATTTGTTAATCAACGGGTGCGAGGGGGGGGGGGCGGAGGATACTGGCGGATTGTCGTCATCGATGTTAAAAAAAAACTCATGAGCGCCCCTCCCCCCCCCTCCCCTCCTTTGGTGTTGGTGAATTTTTTTAACCCGTCTCCCATATTTTAACGATTGTTGGCAATCTGTTACTTATCTGGAGAGGAATCGAGCGTGTAAAAGGTGCTAAGCCTACTTTAATACGGTGTGGGGTGTGCTGAACTAAATAATTTTTACATAAACATTCTACGATTTATAATGACGGGAAAGCCAAAGGCTCACAAGAAATAACTAAATAAAGATGCAAACCTATTTACGTTGCCTTTTGGACTTATATGTCAGACTGCCTGAGCGGGGAATCGAGCCCAGGACCTTTGAAACCAAAGGCCAAGGTCCTACCGCTGAGCCAGACTGACATCTGTATTTAGTTATTTTATGACTTGATGAGCCCTCCCTTTCTTTTTTTTTTCCCGTGACCCCCCCCCATCTCCTGACAACACCTTCAAACAAATTCTTCACCACTTCACATATACATTTTCATCAACCCCCCCCCTCCGATTTCTGCCTCCTCCTCCCCTCCCCCATTGCTAAATAATAAACGGTCCCTCATGTCTGCCAAATTTTTGTGTTTACGACTCAAAATTCGTGAAACCCATCCATCACTTTTATTGATTTACGAACTTATTTTCACGAATAAGCCGTAGAATGCATGTCTAAAATTTGAGGTGGCCTGCATAGTGGATGCAGTAGTTATAGCGAACACACTCAGACTGACAGACATCAGCACCGTATGACATGGCTTTTCCCACTGCTTCGCAAAGTACAGCACTAAACGTTTACAACTGTTCCGGAGTTTAACAGGCGTATTCTAGAAATCCACTCAAGTGTGACTGGGGCAAAAAGGGAGTGCAAAGGTCAAAACGCATCTACAGAAATTCCCTCAGAAGCAAGGACACTCACATTCGCTTTTGTGGCTGTACTAAAATTGTTGACCCTTACCTTGAATGTTTGCACTCACATTTGCACTCTCACACTCACACTTGAGTGGATTTCTGGAATACGGTTGAAAAGCAGAGAAGTAAAAAACTGCTATGCAGTCTATAGGGGGAAGGTAGCTTGGTACGCGGACACATAGGCGCCCCAATTCACACACTGAACTAATAGCCACTCGGACAAATAGGCACCCGAACTAATAGGCACTCGGACAAATAGGCACCGGGACTAATAGGCACTCAAACATACAGGCACCGGACAAGTTTTCTTTTAAATTTTGTTTTAAATTGGGATGGATTGCCCTCAAATTGGTGGGTGGAGGGAAGAAAAAAAGTTTACCATAAAATGTTCATACGTTCAAAACTGCTAAAGGTTCATTGGCATCTCTATTACGCTAGCATTTCTGATTGTTATGTGTTAGCCGCAGCGAGCGCGGCAGCGCGAGTGAGGCAGCGTATTTTGGAACATTGATTCACCGCAAAATATTTCGGATTAAACGAATTTTAAAAAGTTGGCCCCTTATTCGAACGTTTTCTGTATGTCTAGTGCCTATTTCTCCGGTGCCTATTTGTCCGACTGCATATCTGTCCAGTGCCTAAATTAGGGTGCCTGATGGTTATCCTGACTATATCACGGGCAAGAGGTCCCGGTTTCGAGCCTAACCTCAGGTCATCCCTGGTAATTTCGAGAAGAGAAGGGCCCTGTGATGCCACACGTCCATGTCGATTGTGGCAAGTAATAAATCCTAGGAACTTCAGATTAGAATCACCAATGAAAATTGTCCCTCTCGCTTTATGGGCTCATGGCTTCGGATGGGACCGCGTCAAACCTTCAAAGTCAATAATATCTTGTGTCTAGGAAACAGTTTAAGCAAAAAAAAATCTACTATCAGTGCCAAATAAATACAGATGCAAACCTCTTAACGTTGCCTTTTGGACTTAAGTGTTAGACTGCCTGTGCGGGGATTTGAACCCACGACCGTTGAATTCCAGGGCCGAAGTCGTACTGCTAAGTCTGATACCGACATGGTCAGGGAAGTCCACAAAACGTAACTGGGTTTGCATCTTTGTTTTTTTTTTGTTACTTATCGAGCCCATTCGACTATCCGTCCTGTTTAAGGGCACATTTACGCAACCACTCGCTTTTGCATTCTCGCAGCTAGAAGCTAGAAATCACCTCAAATTCCAACATGGCGGCGGTTTTATGTCTGCCGCCTCGCAACGAAAACAGCAAATAACGTGAGTTCAGAAATGTTTGGGAAAATTGTTTTGTCGTGAGGAATTCTTTATATTATTGGCACGGATTATAAGAATGCAAGTATTTACTCAAACGATGTCGGGTTTAGCTAATCCATTTAGCGTTTTTACCATGGCAATGTCACCTTTGCCATCGCGACTGACTTCTAGCTGCGAGAATGCAAAGGCGAGTCGTTGCGTAAACGCGCCCTAATGGTATCAGAACTGGTTTTTAAAATGTTTTACTCGAGTAATTTTTTTTTCGCATAAAATTCGAATTCCAGTTGAGAATGGTAGTACAAGAGACGTCGGCAATTTTGAAAGTCTGTTTCGAAATCCTACACAACCAGTTGTGCCACATACATGAAGGAAATAAAGGTACGTTCATGGGGAAAAGTCCGAATTTTGACTTACACGTGTCAGCGAAACCTTCAATCAACCAGAGCGTTACAGCTAACGAAATCCCTACAGGTTGCGTTACGTGGCCTAGCCTTGAACACGAACGATGAACATTTACTGTAGAAGCTGTAAACAGACGGTTATTAAAAGGGCGTGTGTGGAGGAAAATTCGTATGTCGCATGACTACTTGACGAAAAGTTCTACTCGTTGACGTCATAAAAACCACCTGTTGAAATTGTTGCGTGGTAGAAAAGATAAGGAAATAGGTGAAATTCCAATTCGGTTTAAAAATCACACTTATGCTCCATTCCCTCTTCATTCGTCGCAAAATAGAATCGCGAGAAGATCAAAGAAATACGTGAACGGTAAGTATATTTACGCTTTTTCACCTTTATTAGTAAAAAAAAAATCTTTTACTTTAACGCTGTGATGTTCTATCGGTCGTATTAAAAGTTTTTAACGTGACTTTGCAGATTACATTAATATAAATACTCCTTAATATATACGTAAGACAATTGAAAAACGTTGCGTAGAATATTTATTAAAAAAAAAACTAGCAGTTGTTCCCGGCCTCGCCCGTGGTTGTTACCCGGTTTTGGGTAGGTGTGGCCTAAACGTTGAATGCGACAGGCAGTATTGCTTCTTAGAATACTCCCTTTTTGCTCCCATCCTCTAACTCCCCTCTTCCCTCCCCCAAAAAACATACCTTTTAGGTTCAGTCAACGAATAATCATATGCTTCATGTTATCAGACGCGTTGCCCTCGCCACCTCCCTCAGTCTGCCAACTTCGTTATTTTTTTTAAAGAGCAGGGCTAACAGACGGAATGCCTCACACACGGACATTTTGCCGTACAGGCCCTCTTCCCGACTCCCAGTTTATCGCTTTGGCTGGAGCAACACGTACCCTGTGAAAAATTACTGTCCTTCGTGCATGACGTCATTTAAGACTTGCCAATGAGATGACCGCGTAGAGACCATTGTTAGTCGAGGCAACAATGTGCCAATTTCAACTTTTCTTTTTACCCGGTTTTGGCATCTCAAAGGGTTTCAAATGGTTTAACGAGCGTTAACCACTCTCGGTCATCTCCCCGAAGCCCTAAGGCCCTATGTCTGCAACAGCCAGATTCCCAGGCGGTCACCCACCCAAGTATCAATCCAGCCCAATGCTGCTTGACTTCGGGGATCTGACGAGAACCGGTGTTTCCAGCACTGCAAGGCCGCTGTCCTCTTTTAACAATGTAACGATGCAGGAGCGCAACAAAGGCAACTACGTACCAGTTTTTCGTTAAATACTACCACACAGTATAGCTAATAAATTCGTACACGTCCGTAGAACCTGAGACTGTCTTAACTGTCGCTTCATAATTATTATTCCGTCCCTTATTTGACAAGTTCGTCTGGGAAAGAAGCTGTGTGTTTTGCTTCGTGGATCCAGAACAGTTGGTTCAACGCCACCAGAATCTTATTTCACCAAAGCAACGCTAAACGGCGTCACCTTTTCGGTTATGAGCGAAACGGGCTTTGAGTCGGGAGGCGAGACGTGCGATTTCTACCGCAGTCGGCCTTGGCTTGACAAGGCCATCTGGTTCACCGCTTCACACTCTTGCGGCGCTGTAGTGTGCCGGATGCCTGGACTAATCGTAGAACGAGTTGCGTTTTTTTCGCACGTACATACGTATATCGGTTTAAATCCTACATTCAACGTATTTTTCCCAGAAAATAGTTACCACCAATCATTCCTCATTTGGCTGCGACCCACAGCGAGAGACGGAACATACGGTAATGTTACCATGGACGTTCTGTTAGGCCCTACTGGTTTTCCTTATTCAGCTACCGCTAATATTTATTACCAGTTACAGTTTCTTCAGCGATTTGTGGTTTAGTCTTAGCTTTGTTGCTTAAGGGCACGTTTACGCAACCACTCGCTTTTGCATTCTCGCAGCTAGAAGCTAGAAATCACCCCAAATTCCAACATGGCGGCGGTTTTATGTCTGCCGCCTCGCAACGAAAACAGCAAATAACGTGAGTTCAGAAACGTCATGAGAAATTCTTTATATTATTGGCACAGATTATAAGACTGCAAGTATTTACTCAAACGATGTCGGATTTAGCTAATACATTTAGCGTTGTTACCATGGCAATGTCACCTTTGCCATCGCGATTGAGTTCTAGCTGCGAGAATGGAAAGGCGAGTCGCTGCGTAAAAGCGCCGTAATTCGCAAAATAAAGGTGGGTTGCCCCACAATGAACCTCTCCAGCGTCTAGCCCCATCGAGTTCACTCTAGTGTTATACTCGCTGCAAGCAAAGGAACGCACAAAAGCAATGTATTTTAACACAACAAACAAGCCAAGTGCCTCGGTTTTAATTATTGAGTAAAGATTTGATACGTCCTCGTGCACCTGGAAGCAATCTACAACGGTCGTTAGAGATTTGGTAAGACGAGGGTTTGTTTGATTTGCCGACTGATGGAGATATTTGGAAAGGGAATACGTAATATAATGTTGGAAGTGGCTGTGTCGGAAGTCGGGCGCCCGTACATTGGGGCTAATGCCACCTCCCCCCCCCCTCATTTTCCTTTTTCATTACATTCTTGCTCTTTTGGTAGAGAGAATCATGAAGAAAATCTATAAAAACAAAATCATAAACGTTTAAACAAAGGCTTTGTTGATGATCCGTAACACCGATTAGGCCAATATAAGGCATATCCCCCCCTCCCAAAAAAAAACCTTCAGAAAGAGCTCGTCTCCTCCACCCCCCACCCCCCACTTTATTTTTTTGTTTGCTGTTCAGCGGGAGTCCTTGTCGGTGCGTCCGACATTTTACTTGGAAACTAACTAGCTCCACAAGCAAACAAAAACGTACGGCCGAAATTACAGATTTTAAAGAAAGTTTTAAAGGAGCCACTTTAAAATTTTCACGATGGGTGTCATATTGTAATGAATTTTAATGCTTGAAATGTTACCGATATTGCCCGTTTTCAGTATTTGCACAATGGGACGTGTAACACGGATTTCGTTAAAAAAATTAACAAGATGTAAAAATTAACGATATAATCCTTTATAGCCTGGCGTCCCTTTAAAAGGACGGCTACTGAACGGCAAAATATTAAGTCCCAACGCGCAACGCGAGCTTTACGAGGGGTCCCCGGGGAGCCCGAGTAAAGCGAGCAGCAACAGCCCAGTGGTCAGCATCCCCGCCTCCAAACCAAGCGAATGCTGGATCGAATCCCGCGACCGACCCAACTATAGTTTAAGAAAATTACCCAGTTTGGCATGGGCGTTAAAGGGTTAACGAGGACGCACCAAGTTTCCATTCAATAATAAAGGGTGGGGGCTGTAATTAGGTTATTTCACGATTGCTGACTGAAAAGCATCGGCGGGGAGGGGAGGAGGGCATGGCTTTGCCAGGGCGGTTAATAGGCGATTTACGGTGTAAAAATAAAATTTTAATCTCGTTAAAAATCTATCTATATTTTTAGGCAGGAAAGGTGGGGGGGGGGGGGGGGGGCAGCACCATCTGCAAGATGCTGAATCCGCCCCTGAAATCACTCGAATCGCGTGTTTTAAAAAGAAATTCCTTTTATTTTGTCTTTGTTTTCGATTAAGAGTTGACATAATGATCATTTTTGTTTTTTTTTTGTTTTGTTTTGTTTGTAGCATCCAGTATGAATAAGCTGTGTTTATTTGTCGCCTTGGCCTGTCTTACGGCGGTAGCACTAGCTGGGGATGCCGGCACTGGCACCCCTGAGGCTAAGCCGACCATTTACGACATGATCAAGGCGCGTGGCTTTGGACGTATAATGGACTTGGCCTGCAACGTCCGAACCATTCTCCAGGACCGTGAAGTCAGCGACCGCGTCTACAAAATCGTCGACGGCGTCAAAGGCATTCTCAAGAACGGCAAAGAATGCGCCATGGCCGACGTCCTGAAGACAATGAACAACAAAACCAACAGCATTGGCAATTTCATCAGCATCATACGATTCGTAAGTCTCAAGTTTACATATTACGCTCCTTTGAGAACAGTGGCTTATTGTTTCGGTTTTAAAGATTGAGAAGCAGTAGAGATGGTTAGTTTCCGTGTAAAATGTTGGACGCACCGACAAGGACGCCCGCTGAATAGTAAACAAAAAAATAAGGGTGGGAGGGAAGCGCAGCGCTTTTTCTGAGGGTTTTTTTTTTTGGGGGGGGGGGGATGTGCCTTATTTTGGCCTAATCGGTGTTACGGATCATCGAAAAAGCCTTTGTTTAAACGTTTCTGATTTTGTTTTTATAGATTTTCTTCATGATTCTGTCTACCAAAAGAGGGGGGGGGGGGGAGATTGAGGCTTAACGGCGCGTCGACAGCTTGGTCATTAGCGCCAACCTCAGTCACAGTGCAGTGGTCCGGGTTGCCACTGCACCACACATTACAGAGACATTATTCAAACCCCCAATCTAAATCTCGTCATGCATCTGTAACTTCTGAAAAAAAAAAAAAAACACCGGACAGGAGGACAGACTTATCGCCCAATTGACGCGCAATGTCATGCGGAAGGCGGAAACGACGACGAACACCATCAAGATGGCGACAATCAACAAGGAAGTGCCGGACCGTAAGTGGCCGTCGACACCAATAACATTCAGGAGTGTCAACCCCCCGCAAAAGGAAACAGTGAGTAAGTCGGGTGTGACCAATGCGCAAACGGGACAACACTACCTCCTCACGGCGACTGCGGCGACACACCGAGTGCCATTCCTCGACAGTGCCTTTAATAGCTCGTAACTTATTACCGTCCCCTCTACCAAAAGAGCAAAAAGGCAAAGAAAAACAGCAATGGGGGGGGGGGGGGAGAGGAGGTGGCATTAGCCCCCAATAGCCCCAATGTACGGGCGCCCGCTTCCGACACAGCCACTTCCAACATTATATTACGTAATCTTTTTCGAGATATCTCCATCAGTCGACAAATCAAACAAATCCTCGTATACCAAATCTCTGACGACCGTTACAGCTTGCTTCCAGGTGCACGAGGACGTAGCAAATCTTTACTCAATGAATTAAAGCCGAGGCACACGGCTTGTTTCTTGTGTTAAAATACATTGCTTTTGGGGGTTCCTTTAATCACTAGAGAGAACTCGATGACGCTATACCACACGCCATGGCTGTTTGCTGTGACGTGCATATCACGTGCCTGGGCTAGTCCAATCAGACGGCCAAACAGCCGTTGTTCTCGTTCGTCATTGGCTAACTCATGGTGACGTCACGGCAAACAGCCATTGGGCATGGTTTGGGTGCTGCAGAAGTACATTCGGTAGCTGCAGCCCGCCTTTATTCCGCGAATTAAGAAATTCCGCGAAGACTAAACCACAAATCGCTGAAGAAACTGTAATTGGCAATTAATATTAGCGGTAGCTAGATACGGAAAACCAGTAGGGCTTGGCAGAATGTCCATGGTAACGTTACCATATGTTCAGTTTCCGACTTTCCGCTGACGTAATGGCGACGCGCAAAAGAATCTCACGGGCGTTAAAGTTCGACACGGGAGAAGATCCAACATTTGCGAGGCGAACACGAAACCATGGAAAAGCACTGTACCTCTGCTGTAATTACGGGGCGTCGGACGAAAGTCTAACTGGAAAATCGTCTAATGGGATAATTATCTAATAGCTCCTTAAATAAAAAAAAAATCTGTAAAATCATCTAAACGGAATTCCGTACAACGGATAATCGTATAATGGATAAACGCCTAACTGGACAGTAATACACCTGCGATTTCTGATGTCATATGTATAGCCGCAGCGAGCGCTGCAGCGCTAGCTAGGCAGGGACATTAGACGATTTTCCATTATACGAATTTCGTGTTAGACTATTTTCCATTATCCTGTATACGTTTTTCCAGTTATGCTATTTTCCAGTAAGACGATTACCCGTCGGCCTGTAATTACTTAGCAGAGGCACAGTAATATACCACAAATCGCACATTAAACGCACAAGGACAGTTAAAATTAATTAGATAAAACAGGTGGAGGCGGGCCGTAAAAAAGTTATAATTCATTTTTTGAATTCTCTTCTGTCTAGGGAGTGTGTTTCGGCCTAATTCAATCGCGTTTGCATGTCTGCATTCATGTGCGTGGATCTGGGTTCACTCTAACATTAACGCAATGCCTTTATCTCATTTATTCAGAAATTTAGTTTATTAATAGTGGTAACTATTATAGTTTATCAGTAGTGGTCATTGTGGCTGTGCGGTGAGAGAGCTCATCCTGGTTGCTGGAAGTTTGTGGATCGGGTCGAATCCCTGAAAAGGGGACCGTGGCAAAGTTCCCTCCACGAATGCCGGCAGGGGTAGTGTGAGAGGCTACCACACTCCTTCAGCGGCTATGGAAACTATTCCGGCCAATTATGGACAATCTTTCAGCCCCTACTATGATCTAAGGATTACCTGTTCAAACCCCCGGGTTGGCGCCTTCCTTTACCAGATATTTCTTC
Source organism: Lithobius niger (assembly GCA_023313725.1). NCBI lineage: Eukaryota > Metazoa > Arthropoda > Chilopoda > Lithobiomorpha > Lithobiidae > Lithobius > Lithobius niger. The sequence goes on along the minus strand of JAHWFP010185621.1, from coordinate 18,495 downwards.
TTCTCAAAAAAGTCTGGCAATGTTCAAAATGGAGCCGGTTCAGCCACAGGAGCATTAAGCGCCGGTGCACACGTGCGGTCGCCGCATTTGCGGTTTGGTTTACGTGCCATCTGTTGGATACTGCACACGTACCTGCGTCGACGTTGCGTTACCGCCCGCCGCTCGTGCGGTCGTTTTGCACCGCAATTCCCCCCCGTCAGCGCAGCGGTACCGCAGCGTTAAAAAAAACGCAATTGCGTCTCTGAGTACCTTGGATGACTTGAGCGGTGCACACGTCCGCCATTTACCGCAAAAGCGTTACTGAAAATGGCGTCCAATTTCGAAGAAATAGACATGGCGGAGTAAAGAACTATCCTGAAATATGAAATGTTGCTGCAGAAATGACTCATTGGGAAGTAATTAAAGAACCTTTCCGAATTTTTAGTTAATCTGCAAAGGATGTATAATGTTTTTCCCTGGTACGTTTTAAATTAGTACATCAATGTACCAAAATTCGTCGCATTGGTTTTAAAATATATTTTTTGTTCACGAGGTTAGGGAATCGAACGCGCACATACGTCACCACAGCGGCACCGCAGCGGCGCCGCAGCGTCGCTGCAGCGTTCAAAAGACGCACGTGTGCACCGGCGCTTAATTGCTTCGGCTGACTTAAGGCTCAAACGAAATTAATTTTAAAATTATAAAAAAAAAAAGTTTATTTAGTTTTTGCTTATATATGAAGCTTTTAGTTAATTTTGCTGGGAAAAAAACTCGATTTAAGGGGCAAAGCTCTGATTTCCATCAATGTATTAAGGTTTTTATTCAACTTGTAGCATGAAAATTACAACTTAAAGAGGTTGGCGGTAACTAGAAGTTGTTTCACGACTTCTGACCTGAAAGTATTTTAGGGTGGGGGGGGGGGGGCCCGGACTAGCTTTATCAGGGCTTTCAATACGTGATTTATGGTATGTATATACCGTATATAAGTCAAGCGTTATAGTGTAGCCAGAGGGATATACTTGTTTCTCGTGAAGGACACAGCTTTGGATCTCAAAGGAAGCGTTGATGGAAGGAAGGAAATTGATGGACATGTGTTGAATTTAAAGGGATAAGTTTTAAATTATAAAGGACAAGTGTTAAATTAAACTAGGAAAAGTTTAAACCAATAACGACATGTGTTAAATCGAAGTAGGCAAACGTTAAACTGTCTACTGAGGGACACGTTTTAAACATATAAGTAAACAAATTAATAAATCCGAAGTAAGATTTACAAGTGGATCTGGTTTGTTGCCTAAGATTTATAATTAATATAGAATTGCTCTTTAGTCAGATTCAGTAGTTACTGCCAACGTATTTTGGCAGATTTACCAATCTTTTAACTAAAGCAATAGATTTAAACAACAAAAATTACACATTTTTTTTAAATACCCCAAAACGTGTTCTAATAGTCAGGGCCTTCGAAAACCCCAAACCAAATTCAAGCAGTCTGGAGGCAGAGCGAAGTTTGCTCTTGGACATTCCATGTGTGAACGGTACCAAACTGCCTCCAGATGGATGAATTTGGTTGAGTTTGGATTGGTAGTTGTCGAAGGCGCCCAGTGTATGACACCGCATACACGCGCATTCATCCATCTTTGTTGGAATATAGCAAGACTCTGAAGTCGTATAGGTCACGTGGACGAACCTTTGCGCTTTGATTGGCTGTAAAATACGCCCTCCTTTCGGGCAATTTTGGAAAAAAAGCTAACAACTGTGGAGCTATCTTTGGGAAACGAAAGAAAAACCAAAAAGGTTTCATGCGTGCTATATCGAAAAGTTATCCCGATTCCGAAATAATATCGGAAATAATAATTTCACCTTAAAAGGACATTCCCCCCAGCGACGTTTTTCTCCATCCTCCACATCAAGTTCGGCCCCAAAGTTTTATTTACTTACCGTTTGTCAATCCCTAGCTAAAAATACGTTTTGAAATGTGGCGTCCAAGAGATTTTCTGTTGAATATTGGTAACTTTTTTTTTACTGCGTCCGGCACGTATATGATACTTTGCGCGCCTACAATAACCATGACGTTTCATTGTTTCCGGTTGTGACGACACAGTTTTTGCTTCAATGCTAGGCCAGACGTCGTTCACGTGATCACGAGAAGACGAAGGCGGAAGTAGGCGGCCAGTTGGTGACGTGATATCACGTCAGACCCCCAGGAATACAAGCAAAATATAGCCTGCTCCCCCTCCCACCCAAAAAAAAAGTCCTCAGAAGACTAGGGATAAGCGTAGAAAATTTCCCCTTCAGAGTTGAGGGGGTGGGGGCGGTAAGTTACGAAATGACATAATACTGGAGTGGTTAGGCAATTGATGACAATTTATGCCGAGGATGGGGGAGGAGGGTTGAAAATGGGCAATTTCATGATGACATGATACTTGAACGATTCCCAAGAGCTCGACCAGGGACCTGCCGCCATTACGGAAACATGTCACCTCCCGCTCCCCCCCCCCCCCACCATTTTTGCAACTCTGGTTTTTACCATAGTTTGTTCCACATTAATTTTGCAGGAAACTGACTGCATAACACCACGTTTCCTTCTAATTACGAGTGCAAAAAAAAAAACACGTAAATATCTCACTCGTTGAATCTAACAGTAACTGTAGAATCTACACGTGTGATTCCCACCTATTTTGGCAATCGTAGTGCAAGAAAACGTGGCGTCATACAGTCAGTTTCCTGCAAACCTAATATGGAACAAACTATAGAGCAGTGACACGACGTAGTATTATTGTATATAACTCTATGCTGGAGCCTTAATGGGTTAGCTGCAAGGGGCACTGCAGAGAGAAACAGAAGGGTGTCATACTGAAGCCGATGCTGTGAAGATTGATTTCTTACACCTAAAACGAGCGATTTTTGTTGTTGGAGAAAACAATGTTATTTTAAGCCTAAGAAATCCGCTCTTCCGTTGTTTTTCCCTCCATTTTTATGTAGTGCACCTTGTAGTTATGCCCTCCAAAACCCATACTGGTGCCAATATGGCGGCAAATGTCACTGCTCTATACGCTTAGGTCATGGCTTAGGTGTGCCAAAATAAATCTAACTGTGGTACACGTCAGTAATACTTCTAGTATCTCCCCCCCCCCCCCTTCCCCACCTCACGGAATACCGTATCTGTTTTCTAACCTGTCATTGTGCCTCACATTGGCGGAGCGTAGCGTAGCCTATAACGTGCATCGAATTTCAAAATGTTGGTTGGTTGGTTGCACTTTGGTAGTCTGGGTGGAGCCCAAACCGATTGCTATGAAATTTGCCACATTGCTATAGATAGCCCGAAAAGTATTGCTGATCTCGAATTTGACGTAAATTGATCAATTGTAATCCTTGAAATTACAATTTTTCGAATTTATCGATCTAACACTCGCCATTGTAAATTTGGAATCCTGAATAGTTAAACAATTCCGACGAAGCAGACTCTGCGCTGCTGGTAATCAAGTGAATGCCAAAAAAAAACACGCCAAAAAAAACGCCAAAATTAATCATCGTAGCTTCAGCTAACAAACGTTTTTGAAATAACTCACCGAAATAATAACATTTGATTATAGCACTTTAACTACTAGAAAAAGGCAAACAATTGGGGGAAAAACAGAAGGATTCGTTAACGACTCACATTCGTTTCATGTGAAAAAGAACGTTTGGAAGAATTCAGCCAACATGGCAACCAAAATGGCGTTGACTCTATCAACGGGAATCTCAAAAGTGAAACATCAAATCGCCGCTGCAGGAGGTAACCGCTCATATAAAACAACAACAATATACAGCAGACTACATGTTTATATCACAACACAGAACAATAATTTGGCTTCGGGTAATAATTTTAAAAGATTCCTGATTGCTATGGAAACTGCACTCTCCATCCCGTGTTGCCAGAATGAATAAGCTTAACCTCGAACGTAATAGGCCTAATTCCTCTACTGTTGTCGCTTACGAAACTAAAACGGGAGATAACAATTAGGCTTAAAATTAGGCGTTAGAATTATTTAAATGCCATCTGCACACCCAAGCCAACACCAGCTGATCTACAATTGTGATAAATCGAATTAAAAAAAAAATTAGCGTTCGTCGTTGCAGTACCTGCCAGAGGTGTGCGCCTGAACAATATCGCAGGAGGCGGCATTGGAAGCCGCGGATATTTTGAATCTTTTGATTATTGTGAAGTACTATCGATACTGATGATTGCTGAGCTCGCAGTTAAATGCTTTATTGTTAATATTTTAAATCTAAGAAATATACTCTGCAATAAAAAAAACAATGCGAGCATTATTGAATGTGGCACGTTCTTTGCCAGTTAACCACGGCGGCTAACGTCGTATTTTACTGAAAGACCTTGGAATAGTAGTAGTATAGTGTATTTTACTACAGCGGCGATGACGTAAGAGGCCGTAAATAACGAAACAGAAACTAAATGTGGGAGCAAACTAAAGCATCTTAAAATTAATTCGAAACCTAGCCTGCCTAAAATGAAAAAAAAGACAAAATGTGAAAAAAAGCTCAAAAACGCTCAAATGTAGCCGAGTGAATAGTGCCCCAAGCTTTGTAAGGACCATTAGCAAGTATTGCAAAGCCACTATAATGAGAGTAAATACACATTTAAAATAAATTTCTCTCCGCTCCGCCTACAATAGGCCCAAAGCCTGTTTCCCAGTATAATGTTGTTAATTTACATCTTTTTTTTTTTTCAGGGAAATAGTTCCCCAATCACTTCATTCCAAGATCTGTTCCGTAATCTCCCTTCTCTGCCCATGTGGTTGGCAATCATCCCACAGCTTGGTCAGATCAATGGCCGACAGGTGAGAGAGGACGCCAGGACACTGTTCACTGACATTCTCAGAGAGTGTGGCTTCAAGCAGCTGATGGATTACAAGACAGACTTTGATTTCATCCGAGAAAAGTATATGGCCCTCAAGGGTGACAATAATGCAGTAACTCAACCCAGCAACTGAGTACCAGAGTAAAAAGAATGTTGCTTTGAATTTGTAATACAGAAGTAAAAGCAAAACTGGAAGTAATTCGAGAGAAAGTAAATAAAACATGTATAAAAAGTTAAATAAAGTAAATTGGTCAAAAAAATACAAAAATTTAACTAAACACCTTATACCACCTTTCAAAGTGAAATGTATTTTAGATGTGTTCATGTGACAATGCAAAAATACTGTTTTCTCTGTTCAATAAAAGATTTTTCGTGAAGCAAATCGATGCAGGGGCGTAGCGAAGGGCATTTTGTTGTGGGGGGGGGGGGGGGTCTGGGGTAGCGCTGTGAGCTCCCCTAGTAGGGTCCGGGGTAAAAGCCGCGGAAGTTGACGGATTATATATCCATATTCTAAGACCTTTCCTGGCTTCAAACAATACGTTTTATAGACAGGCTACACAAAAATGAAAGAGAATAAATAAACCATAGGGTAAAAGTGGTTTTAAAAAGTAAATTTTCCCGACCCCCGACTATTGGTAGATACAGGAAGTTGGCTTGAGAGGCGGCCAATTTTCCAAAAAAATTTAGGGAACTTTATTTTTTTAATTTTTGCCACGTCCCCATAGACTTTTGAACAGGAGTATCAACACCCCCCCCCCCCCAACACACACATACACTACTCCTTATTTTAGTGAAGCCTCAGGGAAGGTCATACGGAAAATAGCAGGAAAACTTGTGCTTGGGCTGTAACAATGCTCTGAAGGAAACTACATTCCTGTGGGAAATCATCACCCGGTTGGTGTAAAAAGGAACCAAAAATGCGACGTGGGATTGAAGGAATATTAGACTAAAGAGAGGGACTGATTTTTTTCTACGGCAGGAAGAACCTTGCATATACCGATATCAACAAAAGGCAAACATGGTGACGTTTCTAAACTTGAGGGAAGTGAGAAAAACTGTTTCAAACTCGAGGCGACTGATCCAAACTCCTCCCACTTTACGTAAGCGTGACGTCATGGAGCTGAGATGTTGCTGAGGCAAGTGACGCAGGTTTTTACTCACTCACTACTGATCCAACATGGCTGCCATCACGAATAGTAGATGAGATGGTCGTGTTTCTAAACTGTAGGTAGTGAGATGTGGAAAATGTCTCAATTTAGAAACAAAATCCAATTAAACAGAGATTAATAGGCATTTGTATTATGTTACTAGTAACATTTTTCTCGCTGAAAATAGATGTGGCAGCGATTATTGCTAATTTTTCTAATGTTGAGAACGACAAGTGAGGCAGTGGTGTTTCTAAACTGATCGGTTTTGATGACGTTGTGGGGCGTGGCTTAGAGGTATCCATCTCACTCTTTCCTCTAGTTTAGAAACACGCCCCATGCGTCGCACGTTTGTGTCATTCAAGAAGTTACCTATACTAAATGCAGTGCCTTTACGATGTGTGTCGAACAGTTCTTTTATTGAATTAAATTTTTTCGTCTCTTTCGTGCACGATTTTTTAACTGTTCCTTTCTCTCGGAGAGGGGGGAGGGGGCGGTATGGTCCTAATAGTGACTTTAGAAGAACGCTGGATTCCCGGTGTTTACATGAACTGACTGCTATAACTACTGCTTTTTTTTTTTACGTATGAACAGCTAGTGGTTTACAGTAAGTAATAATAATAGTTGTTTATTCCAACTGTTGTCCGAAGCAAAAGAAAGCTTGTATGGACAAAATATTGTTAGTCATTAAATATTACATAACACTACACATAGCTTAATTCGTCACAGTACACATAACCAGTTCACTGTTAAAAGTCCAATAAGCAAAAAAAAAAAGCAATAATAAGAAAATAGCTAATTCCTTCTTCCCGTATGTAAAATACTCATGCATTAACATATTAATAGAATTCTAAGAACATCACAATATTTAGTATTCCTTATTCAGTTCGTTCTTTGATCAACCATTCTTTTATTTTCAATTTAATTTGGCCGTATCTTGTTAATTTCCTCAGTGCCCCTGGCAGTTTATTAAAAATCGTTGGAATATTTAGCCTAACTTTTCAATTTCATACCAGAGTTGTTTTTTTTATCATCGGAATTTCATGTCTCAATGATCTACTTCATTAAAAACGTATATGCTGTGCGTGTGAGTTTGTGTGTTTGTCCGTGTGTTTGTACCTCTACTGCTCTGGAACCAAGGTACCTTCAAAAATGGGAGTATAACCAAATGAAAGATAATTAAATTGCGCTTCGGTTAGGCCTATTTCCATCGCTGTACCTTGACATTATGATCCTCAAATACACGTAAAAACTGCAAAGATAACGTCAACTTTTTTTTTTTTTTTTACCATAATGATGTTTGTTCATGCCGTCAGAGTTTGTTCACGCACGAATTAAAAATCGTGACTAACAAACCGCCTTGAAGCCATTAGTTACTGAGATGATCTGCAAAGAATGCACGCAAAAAATAACTTAAAAGGACGACATATTTTGCAACATATTACATCGATCTCATTTTTTTTTTTATCTGATAACTTGATGCATGGCAAAATCAGGCCGAAAAACCAGGTTTTAAAAGAATGCCAAACATTCGTGTTTCTGAAGCACGGAGGTGCGTAGATTGAGCGAGCAAAGCGAGTGATTTCCACGTAAACTAAACCTTTTCAATGTGTGTTTCGCTTTGCTCTCTCAATCTTTCGTCTCTCACCGTCGTAGGGGATGGAGGAGAAGACGTACAAACGTGCAAACAAACAAATCGTACGTTTTGAATAATGTAAATGAAATGCAGGCGTGCTGAGTAATGTGATGAACAATTGCTATTAGTTTGCGTCGAAAAAACTAGTACATGAATTTTGTGATGCTCTTGGAATCAAAGAAATGGCATGAAGCATAAATCAACGCCAATGGAGCGAGCGAAGGGAACGATACGGCAATTTTTCTCAAATAATTAGTTATTTTAATATAGAATTTCTTAAACTCATTACTACAGTAATTATTATTAACAATAACAACAGAATCTCTTTATTTGACCTACATTTAGTATTTTGTTTTCAATAAATATTGGTTCAGTACTTTTCACTAAGTCTCGTATTTTAAAAAGAACTTTAACCAACTTATTTTGTAGTTTTTGTAGCTTGTCAATTAAGAACATACGGGAAAATCCATAGGTTTCTATTCCATATCTTATGTTACTGTTATTAAAAATAGGATCTAGACTCTGATCTCGCAGTACCAGCATTCAGTCTTTTTTGTTTATTCCATCGTTTATATTATTACGGCCATTTTCAAATCAACAGCACGCAGTGAAGAAATTTTACTGTAATGTGCAAATACCACGATGTAACGCAAGTTAGAATAATTTAAGTAGCTATTCCGTGAAAGCTGTTTTATTTGCAGCAATTTTCGGTACAAATGTTAAGATAGGCCTATCGTTAAGATAGTTCTGATGCGAGTAAATAAACCTTTCTTTTGTAGTAATAATAATAATAATATTTATTTGTCAAGCAAATTGCCGACAGGAGAAGGAAGGGACATCGAAGGCCCACTGACACCATTCCTTATTTAAACGCACAAGAAAGAAACTTATCAAGTGTAGGGGTAATCAGTGCGTGTGGGAGCCGCCCCAATGCCAACCCCACAGTTGAGGGACTAGCTCGAAAATGTGCCGTGGTGGCAGTCAAGGGGTTGCTGGAATTCCAAATTAACCTAAACAGATGGATCAAGGCTAGAAGTCGTGGTTCAATTTTGTTGTTGGTTTAATGTAACATATGAGGGATAGTGTGCTCTGGCTCGCCTGAAGTTCAAAAGTTCTAAGTTCTAAGAAGAATTTTAAACGTCGTCATTGCTCATAAAAAAAAATAGCCCTCGTATTTTATAGAATTATACAATTCCCCCGCACAAAGTCACGTCCACAAAGTTGTTTTTAGATTAAAAAGATTAGTTGTTAGAAGGGAGAGATTATAAATAAAATTAGATTTTAGAAGAAATAAAAGTTCTTTACAATTAATTAATTTTATTAATGATTAAATTTCAGGGGGGAAATTTTTAAGATTTAAAGATTTAAAAAAGTAAAATAATTTTTTTTCCTGCTTATGTATCGCGACTCCCGAGAGGACGCCCGTTGAAAACCATTGGTCTAGACTCACATCACACCCTCCTTTGATCTATGATCCAGCATCACAGCTTCCTTAAACCTACGATCCAGCGCCACAGCTTCCTTAGATCTACGATCCAGCATCACAGCTTCCTTGGATCTACGATTCAGCATCACACCCTCCTCAGATCTGTCATCCAGCATCACACCTTCCTTAGATCTACGATACCGCTACACACCCTCCATAGATCTACAATAAGTATCACATTTTCCTAAGATCCAGTTACAGGCCCTCCTTAGATCTTAGATCTACGATTAGCATCACATCTTTCTTAGATCTATGATCCAGCATCACACCTTCCTCAGATCTACGATCCATCATCACACCCTCCTTAGATCTACCATTCAGAACTCCTTAGATCTACCCTCAGTATCACATCGTACTGAGATTTACGATCGAGCATTACACTCTCCTTAGATCTATACATCCTGCTAACCGGTATTCAAACAGAGATACTATCACAATGGAAACCCAAATGTTTTGGAAATGCCTCATAACGTTGAGGTATTTTGTAGTGCAGCAACTTACCGAGCTCGGCGTGTTAATCGGTGAAAGCTGGGAAAAGAGCTTTAATATTATCCAACAGTCTTCGTTCTTTGAAAAGTTCTTCGTTTTTTGTTTATGTGGAAACCAACGTAAAAACCCTAATTGGGGAAATGTGCTATGGTTAGGTGAAGATCGCATGTCAATCGGATTACCAGCGTACGTCAGACGCAGTTTTTAATTTACCCTGTTTACATGTACACGTATTTCATGATGCACCACATGCGAATGGTTAAAAGAATACTGGGTTCTTCCATTTCGCTTCCTCATAACCCACTACGAATTAGCGGCATGGCAGAGCTGGCTTAAAGGGTTAGCATAACCTTGGGGGGGGGGGGGATTGAAGCTTAATGGCGCGTCGACAGCTAGGTCATTAGCAAGGGTAGCGATTAGCCTAACTTCGGATGTTGACCTTACCGTGTGATTTGACACAAGCCTGTTGTTGGGAGATGTAGTGAAGATAATGTTGTCGAATGTTTACCATTTATGCGATTGACGTGATATTTTTGCGTTTTACCCTAGCCAAACATTGCGGACGCTTCTCCAATTGTGATCCTGCTATATTTATCAAAGGAATTTTACCTGTGGCGTTCCCGGATTTACAAGCCCGTCAGCTGCTTCCCTTCTTAAGCTGAATAATCTCCCCCACCCCATCTCCCCAAGCCAGTATGTTACCTCACGCTTATAGGCATATGGTTCGCCTTGCTCCCTCCTTTGGCGTCGATCCATACTTCATGTAATTTCTCCCATCCCCATAGCATCACAAAATCGATAGAATGATTTTCCGAACGCAAACTAGTTGCAATAATTATTGTTGCCCACAGTTCGTTCATCACAATCATTCCCGTACCTGTGGATTTCACCTTTACCATGAGTCAGTACGGCTGTTTGCCGTGATGCGCGCGTCACGGCAAACAGCCTTGGGGTATGGTTTACATAATTCAAAACGTGCAATTTTATAGTTTGCTCGTCTGTACGTCTACTCCTCCAAAAGTATGTCCTTTACTGAGGTGAGAGTTGCGCCAAATGAAAGACAGCAGACCACGCGAGCAAAGCGAGGAACGCGTTGAAAGGTTTACTATATATACGTGGAAGTAGCTTGCTTTTCTCGCTCAATCCACGTACCTTGCTTCAGAAGCGAATGTTTGAGATTTTCAAACCAACAAGACTACTATTTACGTGCTTCCAACCACGTAAACAGCTTTGACATTTAGGCTCATTGTGTGTTTTCTTCATATAGGCTGCCAAATAATTATGTCGTCCTTTTAGGGTTGTTTTTTTTTTTTATTATTTTGGCAACCAAGTATCTTCCGGATTAGTTTGACTGAAAAGTAATTGTCAAAAAATCAAGTTACAGCGATGAAAATAGGCCTATTCAAAGGGTAATTTAATTATTTTTCATTTGGCGTTACCATAAACCATCTTTGTTGTTACCTTTGTAGAACTTAAAATGATCCTGTGAATTTCATATTGGAATTGCCTAGCAAAATTGTCACTCTCTCCTACGGGCCAGGGATGGAACTGATCCATAGGTCAGTAGGTGAGTGAGTCAAATGGGTCACACTTTTGTCATGGGTCAAGACCGATCACCCAACGACCACCAGTAAGCTTAGTGAATCTGCAGTCTTACCAGTATGCTTAAACAAATTTTTCTTACTCTTTCAAAAATAGTTTTTCCCCGAATGCTAAAAACCCAAAATTGCATACTGTATTATTTTTTTCAAGGCGTAGGATGGATGGCGAACGACTGGTCATATTTTTCTTGTTTATCGGGTGGATCAAGTCGGTCATGGGTCAGGGCTCGAGTTGGTCAGGTGGGTCATGGGTCGGGAAAAGTGACCTACTTCCATTTCCGCTTCGGGCACCGCGGCTTCGGTTGGCAGTCGGAATTAATAGTTTTGAATTAATTCCTTGTATTTAGGAAGCAGTTTCAGCAAGTAATGTCCAAGCACCGATTTCAGTAGCAGGCGCGGATCCAGACGGGATCAGTGGGAGCGATCGCCCCTCCTAAAACCGAACACACACACGAGCTGACAATACTGTATTATTGTTTAAAATCATCTTCACTGGCTACGGGCCTTAGGGCTTCGGGCAGATGACCAGGAGTGGTTAATGCTCGTTAAACCGTTTAAACCCTTTTTTCACTGACTACGTAAATTTATAATCACTAGTTGTTCCCCGGCGTAACATACGTCGGTCTAGCTGATTCCCGCTGATTCACCTCGGCTGTAATAGTCAGCATTATTGAAGTAACAGTGTTTGTTTCTAATTAGAGCGCATATCCGTTCTCATTGTCGGCCGCTCGCACTTTTTCTTTGCTACCGTGGCAAGAATGAGCCCGCTCGCCTTCTTGCTGATTGTTGAAGCTTCGTTTGTTTAATACTCCATAACAAAACCTCATGAAGTCTGCTCACATTAAGTCTGCTCCTAAGCGAAATATAGATATATACTAGCTGGACCCGTGCATGCTGCACGGTGATTGAATTTTCTGGAGTCAGTCTCTCCCGGTGTTTCGACGTGTTAGTAAAGTAACTGGTGCTTTCAATTTCTGGCACCCCCAATTCACAATCCCCAACCCTGTTTCTGATCCCCGGACTGCCCCCCCCCCCCCCTGTCATCCACTGCACGCCTTCCGGCAGTGTACAGTTTGTTTACCGCCCCGCCCTTCCTCCGGCACCCTCGGTACCCTCTGTGTTTCTTCTCTCACCACCCCCGAACATCCTGCCACCCCACACCCCTACGCACGCCCTCCAGTGCATCTTGGCTTTTTCAATTTCTTCCTCCCCCACACCCCCACTCCCTGTCAGGCTCCTCGACCACCCTCCAGCAGTGTCGGGTCTGTATACCTTCCTGCCTTTTCTCCCCAGCTTCCCTGGTGTTCGGTTATAAATTTATTGGCCCCCCCCCCCAAAAAAAAAAGAACATCCATCCCCTCCTGGCACCTGCCCGCATTCCCCCTCGGGCTTGATGCGCACATTCAGTAAGCACTTATTGTGATCTCCCCTTCTCATTCCCCTTCCCCTCCCTTCTTGAACTTTGTGAAGGGGCCGCGTGGACCCGAGCAAAGCGAGCAGCATTAGCCGTATGGTCAGCGTCCTCGTGTCCTAACAAAGCGAATACTGGTTCGAATCCCACGACTGGCCCATATAATCCTTAAAAAAAGTATGCGAAATTAATTCATGCAACTAAAGGTTAACAGGACATTTCGTCGAAATTTTGGCGCAGCCCCCAAAAAAGACACATACCTGTGTTTTATTGCATCCTTAAAAAAATCCTATCACTGAGTAAGTCAGCATTCAGTATACAAACACCTACTGTACGTTAATATCCGTGATTGTTTCCGGCAACTTTGACACAATTCATGTGTGTTATCTGTAACAACAGAAGAGGGCACATTGGGGTAATAATTATTGCTACTTTGAAACAATTCCGCTCAGCTCCGGAAGGCTGCATCGACGAAATAAATATACCATTTTATCGTTAATAGCTGACAATTCGAGGCCATAAAAACGTAGCTTAGTTTGCTTTAAAACTACATGCGTTTAGCCGAAACACAGATTCTTTCATTTTACCCATCAACAATCAACTATCGGAAATAGTGCACCAAGTATTGTTAGGCACGGTAGCAATGACATCCATTGTCCTCTCTGGGCTGCTTTCCGGCGGTTGCCATTAAGCCAGCCTGGTGTGGATTTGCCTGGTGTCATTGGTGTTCGTCCATTTAATGTTGGGGCCTCCCGCACCCTTAGAGCTACCTCGCAGTTCTGATGCAGCACGGGGAAACGTCTTTAGCCTTTATCCTTTAGCCTTTTGGGTTTTGAGTGTGTGGCAATTTACATTTAAATCCAAATTACTTAAGAACCCACCATGTTCACATTGTCAACTTATTTGTTGGGAGTCATCGTTTAATTTTGTTTAATTTTGTTAAGCTTCAGGATCGAGTATTCAAAATTCAGCACTTTGGTTTCTGTTGGTATTCTTTGTTTTCCTTTGTGACTAAGTGTTGATTGTGGGCAGTGGGTGTTATGGTTTGTTAGGTCTAAGGTTTTAGTTTTAAGGTGTAGGATTGAGTGCATGACTCCCAGGTCTGTAGAACTCAGTTAAATAAATTCAATTCAATTCAATGACATAGCATGCGCATGAAATGCACCAAGAATTGTTATGCACGTAACAAGGACAGGGCCTGCGCAGGCAGAATGAAACAAACGTTATTATTTTAAATTGTAGCCGCGATTGTAGCCGTTACTTTGAATTGTTGGGCTGCTGCAGGCTGCTCCTCCTCCTTGACGTGCAGGTTCCTGAGGTTGGGTATTAGCATGTACCTATCTACCCATGGTATTAGTAAAGGCGGCAGCCTTTACTGTAAGGTTTGACATCGGTCTCCCATGTTAAAGCTGAAATTTGGAAGCTTCATTTCTCCGCCGTCGTTCAACATTTTCTACTGAAATTTGGAATGTAAGACTTGTGAGACTTGTCCAATGTGTATACCAACCTTTATTAATTTCCGATTTGCCAGATTGGAGACCAGGACTTCAGCTGGAATCGTGAGTTTCAATTTTGTCTTCTACGGTGGTGGTGGTGAACTTTATTGGACACGTTTATACAATGGTTTCTACAGACTAAACCATTTGTCGTAGAAAGCTGGTTCTTGGCTCATTTGAAAGATCTACTTCCGGGGATGTGCCATTTATAGAAGAAAAAATTTCAATTGGTCGTCTCGTTCCGGAGTTAGGGGACCCTGAACGATTCGTTTTATTGTTTTACATTGTTTTAAACATTGTTTTTAAGCAACAATGCTCATCAGCAAACGCCAGACGGAAAGCGTAACAACTGCTAACAATGCTGGTGAGCCAACAATTTACCCGCGTGTGAGGAGTCATCCTTATCACTAATCGATTTATATGATTTCACTTCATTCTCCCGTGTTACAGCTAAAGGTGTCCGTTGCATATTTGGCTTGCCGTCCTATACTACAAATACGGACAAAGCCGCTGATAGATAGCTTGGACAAACCAACTTCCAAAAGAAAGACTTGCACTGAATGAGCGAGCGAAGCGAGTGAAATTCAGTGCATTTGCAACGAGTGCAGACAACCAGCTTGGTACGTCAAAGTATCACGAATTAGAAAACAAAAACGAGCTCGTTTGATGTTTAAGGCAAGGTTTAACTGATCCGAAGTCAAAACAGAAAAGTAACACAAATGAACTTTCCTGTAAGGTTTCACATACTGCACTGTTCCTGTACTGTTTGGTCCACGTGAAACCTTACTGCTGTATTCAACCGTTAGACACGTAAATAAAATTAAAACCATATTCCAACTTTCAAAATTGTTGTGCATAATATAGGCTACACACTCCCCTACTGTCGGGGCTAAATTTTTCATCATTATTATAGTCCGGTCGTCTCCTTTCCGTTCATCCTATTGATACATAGACAAGTTTTAAGATTTCATATTCAAGATTTCAGGACTGGTATTTTCATTTTTATTTTTAATGATATTTCCAGGATTTCAAGGAGTCGATCGAACTCTGAATTAGTTAATTTGTAGGTCTGTACTAAGCACACTAAAAGTATGGTTTTTACGATTTTTCAGCGATGTCCTTCAGCCAAGTAGAATGAACCAATCAGACATATCGTATTCTAAAGTAAACACTGTAGAAACATGTGAATACAGCAGTAAGGTTTCACGTGGACTAAACAGTACAGGAACAGTGCAGTATGTGAAACCTTACAGGAAAGTTTATTTGACTTTGCTGTTTTGACTTCGAATCAGTTAAACCTTACCTGAAACGAGCTCGTTTTTGTTTTCTAATTATATTAGTACATAGACTCCCTATAGAGACAGAGACACACTTTTGAAAGCATCATAGAAAATGCATAATTTTTTCTAATTACAGGTTTTTTTATACGTTGGTTCCGTCTTTTTTTCTTGCTTTCGTCCATCCGTTGTGATGCTATACGAATACAAAAATGGACGAAAAAAAAAATGAAAGTGGACGAAAGCAAAATAAAAGGACGAAACCAACGGGAAAAAAAAACATGTAAAAATGTAGATTCTTTACCATACTGTTTCAGAAATGTTTCTCTTTTTTAAGATAACCTAATAGCTCGAAGACAAAAATCCACGACATGAAGAATCGAACAAGTAATAAATAATCGAATAAGAAAGCTCTAAGAATATAACAGATTTATTATACCTAGAATTTTTAGTTTAAACAGGAATTGGAGGGTAAAAAAAGCTTCCTTTTTACTGTTGGGAAAAAAAATAGAACAGTGAAAAAAGAGCGCGCGTTACACAAGTCGTGCTTCCGTCTCCCAGCTATGTCCCCCTTCCCCCCCCCCCCCCCCCCGATCTGGTCCCCTGTCCCCTCAACTTCGTTAACCGGGATCACGAATGGAAAATTTCGCTTTCGATACCTAGCTGATGCGAAATCACCCCTCCTAAAATTTCATCCTGGATCCGCTACTGCTCAGTAGGCAACTAATTAAAAAAAAAAATGTTTTATTCGATTCATTTTTTAATGTATAAAATGTAAATTGCAGTTGAGGAATGGTATAGTGACACTGACAATGCTGAAGCTCCACCGTGAATCTTACACTGCCAGTCGTGCCACATACACGACGGGAATAAATTTCGTCACGAGGAAATTTCAGAATTTTTTTTCCCAATACGTTTGAGTGAGACCTTCAATCAAACAGCAATTATATCAAAGGAAATTCCTGCGTTGCACTACGCGACGGAGCTTTGAACTCAAATGATTCAAATTTATTGTATTAAACAGACGGCAATGAAAAGGGAGGAGTTGGTGAAGGAAAACTCGTACACCGCATGACAACTTTAACAAAAAGTTCAATTTTACTGATATCACAGAACCACCTATTGAAATTGTTGAGTGGTGCAACGAAGATGAGTCAGTTGTGTTTAAAAATCAAGCGCAAGTTGTTGTTTTTTTTTTTAGTCTGTTCGTCGTAAAATAAAACCGTTGCGGATTCAGGATGACATTTTAGGAGGAGCGATTCCAGTTCAGCTGGGGCTTGAGAACACTAACTTGTCAACAGCGGTTCCAGGTCGTGATTTTAGGGGGCAGATTGGAGGTGAGGCGGAAGGCGAACCTTGCAGGTGATGGAGTTTTAAGGATTTTGAGGCGTCTGAAGACTTCTGCAAAGTTTTTTCTCACTTGACCTGTAAACGACGCGGGCCTGTTCTTTAAACCACCAATGTTTGTTCTAGACCACAAAAAATTCTGAACTAAGGGCTACTTTGTTTATAATTTACTGCGCTGGAAAGCCCATGCGTATATTTTTCTTTTCTGCCTTTCTCCTATTATATGGTAAAATTCGGAAACATTTTGGAAACAAGACGGTAAAGGATTAACAGAATTCGTAGTATAACAATTTATTACACTTTGTCAAATTTTCCAAGATTAGCAGTCATGCGCTTTTAAAAATAGCTTCAGGTCATGGGGGATTGATTCAGTTTATTTAAAGTGATTCAGG
>JAHWFP010185620.1:90041-136599 GCA_023313725.1 Lithobius niger | reverse complement strand
CCACCTGAGGGCTCTTGAATGCATAACCGTCTAAGTCTAACACCCCCAAAAAGAACATTTTGCCACCCCCCAGCCAGCCGGCTAAAAATGGTTTCTTTTTTGCCTAAAACATACTTAACCTGATAATTTAGCATTACATTGTCCTCAATTAATGTCTCCCTGGAGGTTTTCAAGTTGCTTGTAGACGCCTGCTTGCATTACCCTCTGTGTATGCGCAGCCCTCTCTATATAGCGAGAACGTGGATCGTCTCGGCATACATTTTCCTCTCAATCGGTCAGGCGGTGACTCGAGAGTGGAGGTAGGGCGGGCTTACGTTAAGTATGTTTTAGGCAAAAAAGAAACCATTTTTAGCCGGCCTGACTGGGGGCCAGCAAAATTTTTTTCTTTGTTTGCCAAAAATATTAACCTGATAATTTAGCATTATCAGCAGACCTCGTCAAACGTGGTGCCGGCACCGATCTACGCCCGGGGTTGCAAGCAGGCTTCCCCCAAAATTTTATTTAAAAATTTGCACTTTATTCAGAACAGGTTGTTGAAACAGGAAATTGGATATCTTTCATAGGGATTGGTGGCCCTGAAAAGGACCGTCGTTTTTGAGGGTCTTGCATCCTTCATTGGAGGCTTGCTTCCTTCTATGGATGGCTTGCATCATTCTGTGGATGACTTGCTTCCATCTATGGGATGGCTTGCTTCTGCTACGTTCTGATTGTGCTTAAGGGGGTTGACCACAGTTCTGGCTGCGACGATTGGTCCCAGCCGGTGTAGCCCCTTTTCTTCTCTTGACATGTTTCTTAGGTAGTGTGAGGTGAATGTCGTTGAATGTCGCCAGGAAGTAGCTTGTAGAATTTCTTCTATTGGGGTGGCGTTATGATATGCCCATGAAGTAGAAATTGCTCTAACCTCGTGTGCTGTTGCTCCCTCCCTGCTTAAGTAGGCTTTATGCAATGTCGATTGTTTTCTTAATCCAGCGGGAAATCATAGCAGCTGAAGTTTCTCCTGTTTGGAGGTCAACGGGTAGGAACAGTTAATTTCTGCCTCTGCGGATGTCTTCGTGTTGAGTGCTTGTGAGGTAGAAACGGACCGCTCGGATGGGGCATAGGAGACGTTCTGGCTCATCTCCTGTTAAGTTTGTGAGTGCTGGAAAGATTATGGGTTTTGTTGGTTCAGAGGGCTTTTACTATAATAATAACGGTTTTCCCCCATTTAGGGGCGAAGGATCCAGAAGGGTTGCGGGGGCATCCTCTGATACTGGTCCCACAAAAGTGCAATGCGGCATCACAGATAAGATCTTTTCAGAAAACTCGAGAGGTCAGTACAATTCAACTCCTGCCGAAAGACACTCAGAGATGGAGCAGAGACTGCAGCCTCGGAGATGAAATTCCAAGGAGTCACTACCCGATTTGCAAAAAAAAATTTTGACAGTCCAAGTTGCATAGAGTGGCCCCTAGTAATATCCGTAGTGCAGAAGTCAAAAAAAGGCAATTCCACAGGCAACAGACCATGAAGAACTGTAAATGTCAACATCAGGTCGGCCTTCAGGCGCCTCAACTCAAGTGGTTCGAGGCCAAGTAACCTCAGACGTTGGCCAGGAGAACTGTTGCACAGGCCACGCAATGAACGCGTCTTTTGTGTTTTGGCTCGGAACCCTGCTCTTGGGTGAAGGGTTACTGAGGAGAAATTTGGACCGAAGATGCAGTAGGCCGGGATTGCTGATAGGGCTTCGATTTCAGAGCAACGGGCACAGGCTGCTAGGGTCACGAGGAAGACTGTTTTCCTGGTTAAGAGGTGAAGGGAGCTGTCTTGCATTGGTTCGTAGGGGGCTTCCATTAGGGATTGAAGGATGATTGAAAGGTCCCAGTCTCCAATTGTTCTTGGTGTCGACGGCCACTTACGGTCCGGCACTTACTTGTTGATTGTCGCCATCTTGATGGAGTTCGTCGTCGGTTCCATCTTCCGCATGACATTGCGCGTCAGTTGGGCGATAAGTCTGTCCTCCTGTCCGGTGTTTTTCAATTTTTGCAGGAGGTACAGATGTATGACAAGATTTAGATTAGGGGTTTGAATAACATCTCTGTAATGTGTGGTGCAGTGGCAACCCGGACCACTGCACTGTGACTGAGGTTGGCGCTAATGACCAAGTTGTCAACGCGCCATTAAGCCTCAATCCCCCCCCCTCTGCAACTTGTCTTCTTGATGTTGGTCGATCGTTTTCAAAGGAGCGGAGGAGGGCCGAAATGCGTAGCCATCTAGAAGGTTGGTCTTGTCTGCAGGTTTGAATACCGAGTTTAGAGCTGAGCGATACACAAGGATTGTTGTGCCTTTGAGCTTGTCGATGTCAAAGAGGTCGGTAAAAACTCTCAGAAGTTCTGGTAGAGTGGGGTTGATTGAATTGATCTCCCTTGCTAAATACCAATTAAACCATTTGGCCCAGTGGCTGTCGTACATCTTGTTTGTTGATTCCCTGGTGGCTTTTGAGGCGATGTGGGAGGTATCGTCTTGATGAATTCCAGCCTTTTTGAGGATACGCAGAAACAGTACCCCCTGACGGGCTAAATGATTTGCCACAAGTGCATCAAACACAGTCTCAATAATATTTATGTCGTGATCACTTAAAATCAAACAAACCAACAACACTGATGAATGTCACAATACAAAACCTCGTGCAATCAGATTCTTTTTGAGGAGTTTGATGATAGTAGCCATGCGTGAAGGTTTAGACTGGGAAAGTTTGGCTGAAGTGTTGACCCTTTTTGTTGAGACAGAAGATCTGGAAGAAGAGGGAGGGTTCTAGGAGTGTCTAGTAGTAGGGACAGTAGGTGTGAGAACCATGGTGCCGATGGCCCATTCCCCTGTTGGTGGTGAGCGACGGGAGAGGGAGTCTGCAATGACGTTCCTGTTCCCTGCAGGGATGAGAATGCAGTCTTGTGAAAGAGTCTGAAGATTTAATGAAGCAGGGTGCAGGGGCAGAGCCCCTGCTGGGGAGTTAGAGGGCAGTGCCCCCCTGAAGCCAAACGATTTTTGCATATTTGTTTGCTGATAACACCCTAATCTTCGAAGTAATTTTAACTTTTCACATCAAAGTAAATTTTTGCTTTGCACTGAAACTAAATTAAAAACATACATAAGGCCTTCCCAGCCACGTCAAGCTTGCGAATAAATTCGCTACATGATATCGTAAGTTTTTCGTTGTCAACAAGTATAACAACTTGCTTCTCCAACCAGTCCCATCTGAACTTGTTTTTGCACTTTGCATCGATTTCTTTGGCTCTGTTTTCATCGTCTCGTTGTATTACGTTGGCCATTTCGCACGCCAAGGCCACACGGTGCCTGTCCCTTGAATGTGAAGAGGAAGCAAGGTGATGTTGTTGGAAATGCAAAGGTTGAGAATTTCTAAGGTTAGGTTGTGAAGTAGTCTGGACTTGGTTCCACCTTCGTTCCTTATGTAAGCTAAAGCAGTGGTGTTGTCAGCTTGTATTTGGACTACTTGGTTCTTGATGATCGGTAGGAAATGCTGTAAAGTGAGAAGGATAGGACGGAGTTCGAGGAAGTTGATGTCATGAAGATTTTCTTCCTGCCAACTGCCCGATGTTTCCAGGTTGCTTAGGTGGGCTACCCAGCCATGGTTCGAGGAGTCTGAGAAGATGATGTGGTTTGGGGGAGGTGTGTGGAATGGGACTGTTTTGGTGAGATTCATGATGTCCGATCCCCAAAGGAGGCTGTTGTGAGGGAAGTCGTCGTGGAAAGGGAACTGATGGTCCGGGTTGAGGTGTGGGTTTGACCAGTTATTGATCCAGTGGTGGTGGAAGGGCCTTACCCATCCATCGGCCGTAGGGGACGAGTGTTGCAAGTGAGTCCATGTTTCCGATGAGGGAGTTTAGTTCCTGAAGGCAGAATGATTGTTGGTTCTGGAATTGACGAATGTGTCGAAGAAGGTCTTCTACCCTGTCAGGCGATGGAGAGATTCGGGATGATGAGAGATTGAACGAGGCCCTAGGAACGTGAACACTTGTTGCGGGACGAGGCATGATTAGGGGAGATTCACGCCGAGCCTAGTTGGTTTAGGAGATTGATTTTTGTGTCCCGGTCTTGGATAAGATGGTGAGGGTCTTGGTTGTGTAGGGTCCAGTCGTCGAGGTATGCGCTTGCTTTGATCTGATGCTGGTGGAGGTGAGCTAAGATTGGTTTTAAAATCTTGGTGAAAACTCTTGGAGCTGCATTTAAACCGAAAGGAAGACAGCGGAATTCGTAAACCTGGCCGTCATAGATGAAGCGGAAGAATTTCGTTGCAGATGGGTGGAGTGGGACATGTAGGTAGCTGTCTTCCAGATCTATGGAAATTATCCAGTCGTTTTGTTTGAAGGAAAAGCGTATGGACTCTAGTGTTTCCATTTTGAAGTGGGGATTGTCGATGTATTTGTTCAGAGGTTTCATATTGAAAATGAGTCTTTGGGGGGGGGGGGGGGAATTGAGGCTTAATGGCGCGTCGACAACTTGGTCATTAGCGCCAACCTCAGTCACAGTGCAGTGGTCCGGGTTGCCACTACACCACACATTACAGAGATGTTATTCAAACCCCTAATCTAAATCTTGTCATACATCTGTACCTCCTGCAAAAATTGAAAAACACCGGACAGGAGGACAGACTTATCGCCCAACTGACGCGCAATGTCATGCGGAAGATGGAAACGACGACGAACACCATCAAGATGGCGACAATCAACAAGTAAGTGGCGGACCGTAAGTGGCCGCCGACACCAATAACATTCAGGAGGGTCAACCCCCCGCAAAAGGAAACAGTGAGTAAGTCGAGTGTGACCAATGCGCAAACGGGCCAACACCACCTCCTCACGGCGACTGTGGCGACACGCCGAGTGCCATTCCTCAACAGTGCCTTTAATAGCTCGTAATTTATTGCCGTCCTGTCCATCCCACGAGGCTTGCCAAAAAGCGTGTAACCTCAGCCGCAGAGTTAGAAAAGCGTCCGAGGGAACAAGGCTGAGATCCCTTCCGAGAGGGCCAGAAAGGGCCCCTTTTGCTGCAGAATCCGCTTGCTCATTTCCACCTATCCCAACATGGCCCGGGATCCAGCAGAAAAGCACGGTTTTCCGCTGGCCAGGCAAGCGGGAAAGCAAAGCTTGGACACGTTGTGTCAAGGGGTTCCGAGGATTGTAATTCGCCAAGGACTCCAGGGCACTCATGGAATCGCTAAAGATAATGAAATGCGTGCCCTGAAGGCCAAGGATCCACTCCACCGCCAAACCGAGAGCCAAAAGCTCTGCAGAAAACACAGAATAGCCTGATGGAAGGCGATGGGCAACCGTCACTCCCTTACAAACACAAGCACAAGCCACGCCAGCGTCTGACTTCGACCCATCAGCCTGATCAGTCTTTGGCCCCCTGTTTTCTTCGGACGGGTGAAGATGGAGCTGTAAAATCCTGGCCCTGGGTTTTGTTTCTTGATTATCGCTTTCTTTGTTAGGAGAAGTGAAATTTCTGATATGAGGGAGTGAGATACTGGGGCCGTGAAGTTCCACGGGGGTTTTGTTGCAAGTGGTGGTTTCGTGAGGAAAGTAGGCCGAAAGCCTTCTTTTATGATTGCAAGGACTTCGTGGTTGTGCAAAAGGGATTGCCAGGCTGGGTAAAAATGGCGAATTCTTGCAGCGACAGGGAAGCGAGAGCGCCGGTGACAGTCATTATTTACGATGTGAGTTGCGGCCGCCGGGGGATGAGTGTCAGCTGCGGGGGTCGGGAGTTGCAGCTCGCTTCTGGTTGAAGCGTTGGTTGGAGCGTGAGCGAGGCTGTGTCTTGACAGGACTGTGTCTTGTTGGAAGAACTGGCGTTGCGTATGGTGTTTGAGGAATCCGGTAGTCTTTCGGGAGAGGGACGGGCGTTCTGGTACCTGTTTGGCTTAGATGACCGAAAGGCCGGCTTGTCAGGTCGATTCGTTAAGATTGTGTGCAGATTTAGCAGCTTCTCTTAAGAGTAATGTGTTATTAAATAACGCTCGTGTGGCCCAGTTTAGGGAGTGGTAGGTTGCAAAACTTGATTTTTGGAAAATCTGGGAAATGAGGGAAGACCGGTTACGGATTTCTTCGGGGCTTGCATCGAACCGACAGCTTCTCACAAAGAGCGTTGACTGTGGTGTTTAGGACGTCGGCTTGTGAAGCGTCTCGTAAACTTAGGCGTAAGCACTTGTCGTTGTCATACAGGACAAAGGAAGGCACTTCAACTCTTTTAGAGGTGGTGAGGGCTGACCCGAAATCCAGCTTGACTTCACTGCACAGGAATTCACATTCACGGTAAGTGTCAAAATTCTTGAGGTTGGTTGCGCCGTCACCGTGTGGCTGAAAGAAGCTTGATTCGCGGCCAGGTCAGGGTGCAGGGGGTTCTGTGTCAAGTAGCAAGGGATCGCCTTTGCCCTAGAGAGAACCGCCATTACGAAGCTAGCAGGTGAGGAGGGTTGTTGATTGACCCAAAAGGCTGCAGGGTTTTGCGTCCTTGTCGCCGAGGGCGAATCCAAAGCCGGTTTTAAGTCCGCTGTTTATCACTGGAGCATCTGCAGACTCGGATGGTTTATGCAGCAAACAGTCTGGGACTGTGTCTTCCACTGTCTTGAGAAGAGATGCCAGAGGGATGGTTCGATCGTCATTGTTGTCGTCCGGAACATGAATGTGTTTTGCGGCAAGCGATTGAGACGTCTGGCCGTGGTGTAAAGCGGCGGGAGATGTTGCGTTAGGGTCGACCGTAAGGGGAGATGAATGCTTGTGTTTCTTAGCAGATGGGTCGGAGGTGTGCGACAGGCATTTACGGCTTTCATGGCTCGTGGCAGATACGACCTAATCTTGTGTGTTAGTCTGCCGTACGGACGAGGTGCATGACCCAGGCCGGGGGGGGGGGGGGGGGGGGCATCAGCGTCTTGTCGGCATAGCGATGGAAGACAGTCGTGGGCTTCGCTGCAAGTGACGCTGTGTTCCCTGCGAGATGATTTCGATGATAAATCGAGTGGGGAGTTGTTTGTTGACCGAAAGGTCCGCTTGAGATGAGGCTTCACGGAGCTTCCGTTTGGCATCCCGGAGAAGCGCCCTAGCATGTCTTACATCTTCTGCTAAGACCGAAAGGACGGGGGGAGGCGGGGTGCGTTGGCCGTCTTGTAGCGGAGAGTCGTTGTCGTCGTTGGCGACATGCACGTCCCGTTAAGCACCGGGCGCGCAGCGGTCGTTGCGGACGGGTGGGATAGCAGGAGGAGAGAGAGCAGCATCCAAGGCGGGAGCAGTGACCGACTGGGCTGCATCCATCGTCGGAGATGAGGACAGGAAAACCCAAAATCCAGGCCGAAAGGCGGGAGACGAGGTGATGCGTACGAACCTCTGAGTTAAATGAATGCCGAGACGATCCATGTTCTCGCTTAAATAGAGAGGGTTGCGCATGTGCAGAGGGTAATGCAAGCAGGTGTCTACAAGCAACTTAAAAACCTCCACGGAGACATTAATTGAGGACAATGTAATGCTAAATTATCAGGTTAATATGTTTGGCAAACAAAGAAACTTATTTCCCGTGCATGAACATTCACCCCCCCCCCCTCAGAATGGCCAACCATCAGCCATCCCGAATTCCAAGAGTTGCTCAGCAGCATGTGGAAAGCCATCATCAGCTCTGCTCCACTCCTGCCACTAGAGATCCGTGGTCACGAACTGCAACTCGAAATTCAAAACATCCACAAAAGGAAAGGCGGACGTAGACTCAAAAAACCCGAAATTCAAGTAGTGCCTGAAAAAGACAGACGACCTTCATTATGTTTGTCGAAAATTAACTTTAGATGAACTTGAGTACCACAAGACCTTTGAGTTTTGCGTTATTTAATTGCTGTAAAGGGAACTAGAGTAGAACATTTTTTCTCCTGCGCAGTTTAGGAGAGGGAACACAAGGTGTGGCCTCACTTTTCGCAGCCGACAATGCCTAGCTTCCTTTGAAAACCTTTGCTACTGGCCAACAATGCAACAATTGAATTATCAACTGTGTGTGTGGGGGGGGAGCAGAGGGTGCAAAGCACCTGGGCCCTGGAGCCACGAAATTAGAAGACTGGATCCCAACTTTTACGATGAAAAATAAAAAATAAAATTTTCTTCTGTTTATTTTAGAAATACGTTAAACTATTTTTAAACTTGTACACTACAACCTTGAAGCATAGCCTACGTACAGTTTATTGAAGTGTATAGAAGATGCCATCCTCTCCTCAGCCCTTTCAAAATGATATAGGCTATATTTTGTCATTTTTCGGAGGAGCGGGGGGGGGGGGGGTAGGGACCTTCGACCCAAAATTGGTAAACCCCTGTTTTGGGGCCAATAATTTTTCCCTTGCACCCCTCTTGAGAAAGACTATTTGCTGCACAGCTGACCAAACAAACAATAGGCCTAATGAGTCTCTTTGGATCATGAAAGCACATGCACTGCAAATTTTCCATTTTCATTTCATGTTTCTGTAAAGCTACCAGTAATAAGTTAGAAACCGAAAGTTAAAAAAAACTTGTTCGGGGTGGTTGGTGAGCTCTGATGTGCTATTCTAATAGGCTACCATTAAGTTCCGTAGGCCTATTAGGTTTTAATTCCTACTTCAGTGAACTGCTGGTTGTCTTTATTTTGACAGACTTAACAACATTCTAGGTTACACGGCTTAAAATGACTGAAATCTAAAAATCTAAATTTAAACCCATGACTGTAATTATAGTGCCTTACTTGCCGTTACTTTATTGGATATTATGTAGAACACATCACCAACAATCGCGAAAAGATAATTTGTTTATGTTAATGTCCTGGTGTTGTTTTTAGTGTTGTTATTACAGCTTAGGTTAGTTAAGGGCAGTTGCCTTTGTCCGATTTTCACCAGGCAGGGTAGTTTCAAAAGCGAACGATGTTTATAGTGCATTGTTGGTGAGCCCTTTTACATACTTTTTTTGGTACAGTTAATCTAAAACAGGCACATCCAACATCGTATGCATAATGCATGGTTAGAATGAACCGCTCTACTCCCCCTAGGGATCGGCCGACATGACTTTTTACCGATATGACACGTTACCGATTAAGGGTAAACCCACCGATCTGATCTGATCTGATCCGGTACCGATACTAATAATAATATTTTTTAATAATAATAATAATAATAATAAATCACGACTAAAAGTTTAAATCTCACACAAATGCAACTTCATTTTTTGGTTTTGCATGGGTTCTAACTGTTAAGATTATCCAAAAAAAGTTCTGCGAAGCAATAACCAGCATTTCTACTCTTATTCCTACTTATGGCTTCAGTACATTCATCTTCTCAGTTAGATTTTAGGTTGGTCGTCATAAAACTAAGAGCATTGGAACTGTCGTGTGCAACATTTTCATTAAAACTGAGCAAATGGCTTTGCTTTTCTCTTGGTTGTTGCTTTTGCTGTGCTTGGTGTCAGTTTTGCAGGGAAGACGGTTGCGTTTCTTGGCATAACGAATATCTGTATCGGATGCCTTACAGTGGTCCGATACCGACACGGCAAAATACCAATAAATACAGATTATACTGACATCAATATTGGACTATCCGTAACTCACCACCACCCCCCCACCTCGCTGAATAGTTTAGTTTTTAAAGATCAGTGGTTCTGTGACTTTTTGTTTTTTATTACACCCATTCGAAAAAAACTTGGGTAGTGGGGGGGGGGTAAGATAATTTTATCAACAGCGGGGTAAATTTATTGCAGCTCTTCCTTTCAACAAGATCCTGGAGTGCACTTGCCCCCCCACCCCCATCCAAAAAAAACACGTTACTACGCATACGACAATAAATGACACCAGTTCCTGGTTGCTAAGCAGGTGTTTGGTAATTTATTTACAGGGCCAATAATTATCGAAGACTGTGTACACATGACTTGTTGTGAATTGTACTGTAATTCATCGTGCGTGCACTGTCAACATGGCATATGTATTTATTTACCACATTACATTAACACAGCCTACATGATATCCGGAATAATGTCGACAAAAGCAATTTGGTACGGGGGAAAAATAGCTTTGTTAATTATAGCCGTTGCCCCTCTTTTGACCAGCGTTTCGTATTTCAATAAGTAGCCTAGCTATCAATTTTTTTTGGCCAAATCATTCACCAAAATCTTACCTTGGACGAAACACTGACTTACCTCCGTCGATTGAAGTCCAAATTGAACATCAGTACTGGATTGTCAGAGTCTCAGTCGGCTGCGTAGATTGCTTGAACCTTTGTTGAAGCCTTGAAGCCGGTTGTTACAATGCTGTCCAGGGTTTCAGACAAAGGCGTGGCACGTTGGCGAGACGAGTTAGTTCTCACCATGTTTTAGAATGTTTGTCATTGATGCTGTTTCGTGTCATTAATGGAGTCTTCGTTTCGTTTTTGAATATCTTTTTTGGTGCTCGTCACCACGCTGTCGATGATGCTTTTCGACAGGTTGAGGTTTCAAAAGTAAATGGTCTCAAAGCTGCATAGTAAACGTTTCCCCGTAACATTGTTTCCCCGTAACCAAATGTGCATGCATCGGAAACCGACCAGCGTCTGACGCCATCTTGACGCAACAAGCGAGCGTGGGAGGGGCAAGGAGAAAACAAAACAAATTAACATAACCACTAGAATTTCTAATTCGATTTAAAAAATTTAAAATATAAGACTTTTTTTATTTCAATAAAAATTATGGGCTATGTAACGGCTGGTGCAATTTGTTTTGAATTTATTTCGAGAATCGAGTGTTTCACCAAGTGGCCACGAAAAATTGGTGGCGTGGGAAACATTGTTGGCTTAGGGTCAATAAATAAGTCGTATACCCCCGCTTATATTTATGCTACCCCTGGTGAAAATAGTGACAGAAACAGCTTGGGAAGTGTTTGGGGCAGAAAGCAGAGATAGCTTCATTCGTGCGAAGCTCGACTATAGACGACATATGTCATGCATTCAATATAAAGCTGAATATCAGCCTACTTGATGTGAATTTTTTTTACTTTTTAAAAAATCAAACCAATGTTACACTTTAAGGGCTTTAGATTAATTAAAATGGTTGGCAGATGGTTTTGTGATTGTTTTTGCACTTGTAGCATTAAACGTGAACAGTAAATTTTTGTTCCATTATAGTTTGTATTCTCTGAATGTAGCTCAAAATTACCAGATTGGCGCTACTTTTCAAAACTCTATGACCTCTTGGGCAGTGGAAAATATTTATCAATTTTAAAATGCGTTCAGACTTAAGTTACTGTAGGGTAAAGACAACTTTTCCACACTATTCCATGTCAAAATTTTTTCGACCAACCCTAATCGTGAGTATAAAGGTGCTTGAGCTCTCTGTCTGGTGGCCTGGCATTGACACTGCCTTAGAGAAAAGAGTAAAATATGTGAAGTCTGTCAGCTAGACAAAGAGGATATTGCTGGCCTTATACACATATGGGATCACCATTCTAAATCTTGATATAGAATTCATCTTGATTTTGTGGGAGCATGTTTTGGTGGTAAAATAATCTAATGCACACTCAAAATTCCCTCATGTTTACAATAACTAGTGCTTGCTTTATTAAATTACTACAGGAAATAATTTACTACATTTGGCTTAGTTAAAATGGTTATATCCCACTACAGGCCAAATTTTGTTACCAACGAAGAGCGTGGCAACTGTCATATTTGTAATTTTCTTATTTTCCAAGTTTGAATGGAGCGGCAGAAATCCAATTTTGTATCGTTCAGTAAAGGTTAGCCTAACACAAGGGGTGAATCTAGAAAATAATGTATTAAATTTGTATGACTGCACGCAATGTACCGCATAGTAAGAAGGGTGCATTCCAGCGAAATTATTTCTAGGGCAAAGTCTGATCACATTTAATATAAGTAGTTCTCTCTGCAACTGATAAGTTAAAAAACCTCATCGCATCAAGTTAACCGTTCTGTGAATAAATAACAAATATTGTTTGAAGCTCACCCATCTATCTTGTATCGTGACTGTAAACAAAATTCCAAACACTGATGGCAAATGGGAACTGTGGTACAAGAAGGTGAAAGTTTGAGATATCAAGTTAATATTAAAAACAAGTGAAATTGACCGGAATCATGGCGATGAGTTATGTAATAGCGTGATTGACGTAACATCATCCATTTCCATCTCGTCCATGCGCCTCGAAAATCTGCTTTTTCAATCGCCTGGGGGCCTGAACTCCCAAGCTGATTACGAAGTTTCCACTTAAAAAAAGAAGCCGAGTGTATGAGTTCATGAAGCTTTGCCTGATTCACAAAATCTCAGTGTTTTGGGGGAAATTCCTTAACAAACCCTCGTTGTTGGCTTTCCATGCTTCTAAGTGGTTTATAGAGAACGCATTTCGATCTTTACTAACTAAATTAGTAAATCGAAATGACAGAGCAGCCAATTTTTTTCCAGACACATTCATTATTGACATGATTTATTTTGTCTTACATGTATTTCTTTATATTGTTAATATTAATGTTAATTTTTTTGGTGAGGGTGGGGGTGACATGTGTGTTGGATTGAGAAAGTTAACAGGATTAAATTTGTAGCAAATTTATAGCTTAATTAGGGGGGAAAATACTACTTTCGCCCACCGACAGACACCGGAAGTGACCTCATACCGAAAGTGACCTCATACAGGAAGTGGCGTCATCCCGGAAGTGACGTCATACCGGAAGTGACGGCATACCGGAAGTGACGTTATACAAAAAGTGACATCATACCGGAAGTGATGACATACCAGAAGCGACATCATAACGGAAAGGGAAGTGGTACAATTTTCCATCAACCAGAAGTGACGTCATTTTTCAAGATGGCGGAGCCCATGGGAACCGGAAGTGACGCCATTTTTTCAAGATGTCAGCCCCGTGGGATCGGAAGCGGAACCGGAACACGGTGCACTCACCCACGTAGCACTGATCAGCTTCTTTACAATTTTTGCAAAACGTTTAAGTATGTTCCACGTTTGTGTTTGGATGTTCTTACTACGTTCCTCATTCACGTTTCAATGTTTCCTACGCATTTTTTTTAAGGTTGCCTCCCTATGACATTATAAACAAATGGACAAACAGGAAACAGGAAACAAACAGAAAACAACCAGGAAACAACCAGGAAACAGGAAGTGATGTCATAGCAACTTCGACAAACAGGAAACAGGAAATAGGAAACATACAGGAAACAGGAAGTGATGTCATGGTAACTTGGACATACAGGAAACAGGAAGTGTTGTCATGACACCGTCTCAAAAGATCACCATTTGTGACGCATACAATGTCACCTCACCCAAAAGGTCCCCTCCCTATGACATTATACGCAAAGGGACGTACAAACAGGGATGTACATGCAGGGACACACACAATAAGTGATGTCATAGTACCATCCCAAAATATCACCCCCTGTGACGTCATACAATGTACCCTCCCCCCCAAGGTCGCCTCTATGGCATCGTACACATGGATGTAATGATGTCGTAAAAAAGTTTTCAAAGTTAAAAAAATTAATTAATTAATTGAAATAAAAACAAGACTACTATTCAGAATAGTTTTTTTAATTTTATTAGTATAATCCAAAGGTTTTTACATTGATGTTTGACATTTAGAACTCTTCTGCTTCTCAGCCGCACGCTTAGCTCTCTTTGCGGCAGCATTTTTGACTCTAGCTGCTAGCTTCTCCTCATCCGTCATTGTTTTACGTTTCAGCTGTAGTCGCTTTTGATCTCGTTCTCTTCTCGCCCGTTATTGCTCTTTGCTCATAGAAGCTTTCCTTTCCCTCTCCTGGCTGTCTTTCTCAACCTTTTGGCCTCTTCCCTCTTCTCCCTCTCCTCCAACTTCACCATCTTCCTCACCTCCACTTGAGATGGTTCCGCTTTGGCTTCCCTGTCACAATCTTGCTTCTCGATTCCTCCAGATCACTGTCTAGGTCGATGTCACAGTCGAAGTGATCCTCTTCCTCCTCAATGATAGGTGAAGACTCGTAGTGTCCATATGCATATGTGGTTACTCCATCGTAGGGTGAAAGCAAAGACTTGGTTACCGCGTTAGTAGTGAGCCAGTGCTTTTTGCTTTGAATGTTGAAGGACGTCTCTTTCTCGACAACGTGTTGTTCATAGCAGCGTTTGTAGTCCTCGTGATTCAGGTGCTTTTCACGTACATCCTGTTGATCCCTTTCGCCGTCTGCTTCTCACTCTTTGTTGTGACGTAAGAGTACATCTTCAACTTGAGACCGACGAACTCTTTCACGGGAACCCCACCCAGTTCATCCTTAAATTTGTCTAGAACCTGCTTGTTCTCCATGCTGAAGATGGAATGGTCCCGGTCGTAATTGGAGGTGTCGAACCACTTGCTTTGATCCTTCTCCACGTCGGCATAAATGTCCTCCGTTTCGATAGAGTAAAACAGACTATCCGTGTCGGTGAACAAAAGGGAAGCTTTCTTTCCATATTTCAGCTTGATGTATTCGTAGTGGAACTGAAACATCAGTAATTTGGAGAGTTCCAACATGGAGAAACCGGAATAGGTGGAGAGATAGCAGTCGATGGTACGTGCCTTCAGCAGCACGGAGACAAGGTTCTCGTTGAGGATTTGGAACGAGTCAGCGTTCGGCAGGGAAGTATGTTTCACCGTTTTTGCTACTTTGGTGTCGAGCTTGATTGATAGCCTATTTTGCTTCTGCTCGAGCGTCTTGCCAGAAATAGAGTTGTTTGCCAATTTATAGAGGCTTTTCTCGAAATCATTAGTCGCCGCCTGTCTTCGCACGGTGTTGCCTTCAATTTAAGGTTTCAACCACGCCTTCTGCTTGAAGGTCAGGATACGTCTGATGTGGCGAAGAACCATGCCTTGCTGCAAGTAGAACTTCAAGGTTCTATAGTGTACCACGTATTTCTTCTTGTTGAAAAGGTTGGATGCTAACTTGGTGGTAGGCTTGATCTCGTGACCGATTTCTGAAGCCACCTTCCTGGAGAACCCGGAAACAATCAAAGGATCGATCTTCAACGACTCTGAGGCTAGAGGATAGTCGCTGTGTTCGTCGTGCAATTCAGTAGGGTAGTCGAGGCCCACCTCTAAGATGTATCTGTATTCCCCGTCGTCCGACGTCGAAAAGATAGCGAAATGTTCAATCTCACGTTTGGTGAGCCACCTAAAATCACTGTATGGCAAAAGTTGTATCATAGCCCAACCGTGTAGGTTGTTTGCATCCAAGTAGATTAGAAAGGAAATGGGTCGTTCGGGGTCGAAAATATCGGGAAGTGTAGGTTGTTGGCCCTGGCAAAACGTCTAGCGATGTAAGAAAGCCCGCCTAGGAGTCCCCTAGTTATAAAGTTGTGCTTCGTAACGTGGGTGAATAATGCGAGTTTAACTTCGGTATGTCGAAGCGCCGCTCCCGGAAACCCGGTGTTTAAATGTAGTAACAAGGATCCAGACGATATCTTTCCAGGCAGAGAGATCGAAAGTTTTCGAATACTTCGGCTAGGAGGTAAACGTCAGTCAACTGGTACAGGGCATGGTAACAGGTGAAGATCTTGGATGCGAGTTTATCCCAAACGGTCCGTGCTTGTTCGCATTCCTCCTCGTTGATACCTTCTTCTTTTAACTTAGAATAGAAAGCTTCTCTCGGAGGCAGTTCCGTTTTGTACAAGACTTCCTCGTTGGTGACGTACTTGTAGGAATAGTAACCTTTTTGAGTAAGCAGGTTTAATAGGTCGTCCGTAGGAGTTGGAGTGAGGAAACTGCTCAGCAAAGGATGTTCCAGCACTGATCTCAAAATGGAAAACACGTTTCCGCTATTTTTGAGGTTGTTAACTAGCGTGGTGAGCGAGGAAGCAAGAAGTTACAGCTGTCTACGAAGCTGAGGGTAACGCTAACCTTTTTCTTCTTTTTCTTCGACGAATTTGGTGTTGAATGGGATGTTTGCATACACACCGTCATGCTCTCAAACCTCTCGGCATTTCTAGAGATGACATCGACATTGCCTTTAAACTTTTCGGCTGCGGAAATCAGCAGGTGCATGTCGTAACGTTCCAAGTTGTGCAAAATCACGGGAATGGTGCTCGTCTGCTTCGCGGACAGGTTACACTTGCTATGGCTCGCACCTCGATATTTACCCGGTGGAAAATGGTCGATATCGCGCACCTTTCCTTCTTTCTGCATTTTCTCTTCCAACAGTCCCGCGAAAAACCTTGTCTGCAGTAGTGATAGTTCTCGGTCAGACGGAAACTGGTCTCTTCTTCCTCCGTTAGAGCTAGAGGTCGTGGATGTGCGATAATACGACCGTACTTCTCAGCCTCGGTTTTCAAGGATCGTATAAAGTCTTTTACTGGATCGACTCCTCAATAATACTTTTCGTTTTCTATCTCACCTTCGGGTCCGATGACGACGTAGCCGTAGCTGCAGGGCACGTGGTTGTGAATGGAAGTCATGAAACTGGTTGATGGGTCGCTATAGCTCCCTTTATCGGTAGGAGGAAACACTCAAAGTCAGCGTAGATAACCCATGGATGTTTATTTTGTTGACTAAAGTATTTAAACTCCAAGGTATTCTCCCCGAGTTTAGGGAACCTCAACCATTGTATCGGATTCAGAGCGAAGCGTTCGTTGCGGTGTTTTTGGAGGGTACTTTCTCTCGTGAAATCTGAGAAGCAGTTGTGGCAATAGAACTTCTTGTTGGTTCTTGAACCAGAACGTTCAAGGAAGCCTTCAAAGTCCAAGAGTGTGTAGTCCAGTAGTAAAAATTTGCTTCACCCCCTTTATCGTCTTCCGAGAGAAAGAGCAAATCGATTTCCTTACAGACTTGGAAACTCTAATTGGATGTAGTCTAAATTTGGTCGTGTAGGCAATCACGTTGATGGACTCGTTGATTTAATTTAATGTCACGGGATACCGCAACATTGAGTGGTTGACGGTATTTATCAACAGTTCGTAGTTCTCAGGAAAATCATTGTACCAGCGATGTATTGATGCCAACACCGAGTATAGGAAACATTTGTTGTCATTCTTGTTCCGCACATTAGTAACAAACTGGGTCTTCTTCCTCAGTTTCATTGGTAGGGGAATGAAGGAGAAGGCTTTGAATGGATCGTACGTTCCAACCCTTACCTAGAGCTCGTTAAAGGTTTTGAAGACTGAACCGCTGCCCCGTTCTGTAAAGACATCGATGGAGTCATGCATTTTCTGGTATGCCTCTTCAACCAACTTTGGTATCGTGTCGACTCGGAGCATTTACGTAGAGGCTCCAGAACCAGCCATTTAAGTGTTCCCTACCTCTGCAAAACGTCACGGTTAGGCAGAGTTAAACTTGCAAGACACGAGTCTGGTCAGGCACGCGATCAACAATTGGACGATGGTGAGCTTGAGGATGATCATCAATTGAATGGGATCCTCTAGGAGGGAGCGGTAACCATCATCACGCTGGAAATTCTTTGTGTAGGTGTGGAAACTACCATCAAATGCTTCTTCCATCGTTGGAACCTCCACACAGCAGTCGTTGCACCCAGTCTCTTCACATATGGAATGGCGCAGGACTTGACTAAAATCCTTTGCTGGGTCTTCATGGTGATGACATTCTGGCAGATGATTGATGAGTTGTAGCTGGGAGGTAAACACCTTGACACAGTAATCACATGTATAAGAAGACTTGGTAGTTTTTTTCCTCAATCCTCTTTAAAAAAGAAAAATAAATAAATAAATCCTTTTTTTTAACTGGATAGGAGTAGTGATGGTGTGCCCTTCTTTGTGTGTATCTGAAACTAGTAATGGGGTGTGAGGAACTCACATGCCTTTATAAATCATTCTTCCTAGCTGATGCTATTAATTGTATATGATGTAATGTCGAAAAATAGATCCGTCGCGAAAGTTAACGAAAGTCACGAATGTGGCGAACGACACGAAAGTCGCAAACATCACGATTACAATCGATCTATATCTATAAATAAATTACGACTCATAGCGAAATGATGTGCATTAGCTCAGGATGCGTTAACACCTTAAAATCATCATATCTCCTAAACCGTCGATCGGAGAGCAAAATGATTCCAACCCCCACCCCTAAGACCCCCCCCCAATTCCCTCCCAAAATAATTCTCTCCCAAGCCCTCCTGGGCCCATACCCCCATTTTGGTGGAAAATACATGGGTAGAAAATACATTGATTATGGTAGAATATACAAGATTTGGCAATGTACCAGCTGATGATAGAAAATAAAAAAGGTTATGGTGGAAAATACAAATGCGTGTAATGTACCAGCTTGCTGGCAGAAAATACTTGATTATGGCAATTGGTCAGCTGCCATACATGATCAAAGTTCGGGACATGTAGCTCATTGAATTTTATGCATATTCAAAAAAATAGAGTAGAATGAAGTGCATGGGATAAAGAATACAATTTTTTTTTATAAACGAAGTTTAAATTCAATGGTGTCGTTTTTTTTAATGGTTATGACTGTAAGTGACCAACGTCACAGCTTGTTTGGTAGACCCATACCCAGTTTTACCTTTGCTTTCATCGCCTTCTGGACTAATGCAGCGGTGAGCCTTTCCTTCCAACCACGCGTTGAATCATTTTTCACGAGTTAGGCCGCGTTTGCCAGATTTCTGTCCGCCCAATGTCTTTGGTTCAAATCTTCCGTCCTACTGTAAGCAATATCGTGATTTTTACAGGCTTTGTCCAGATTGTTCATACCAGAATCTCCTCGAGCTAAGCGTTTTTCTAATTTAATCCCCGGTCCGCAGTATTGATAACCGGGTAAATGCATTTCAAAGGGTAATGAGTTAATGGCTCTGTTTAATAGACCTTCCCTTCTTTTCTACGAACAAAATAATGTTTTTTCCTGCCTCATTTTTTACATCACGTTAGCGTGAGTGGTCTGTTGTTCGGTAATATTTTGTAAGTTGGTACATTCAGGTTGGCTGTGCGCATCCTACCTCTCAGGCAGTATTTCAAAGTATTCATCGTCTTTTTTTCTCATCATTTACGGGCATCAGTCTTTGCAAATTTTACATTCACGCTGTCAACTTTTCTTATTACCCACCCACTTCCCACTCCATTGAATGAATCAATCAAATTTTTAATTTTTGACCTGGCCTCATTCACTACACGTGGTACGTCCTGACCTTCGAATACGTTAGTAACTTGGACCTAAACCCACACTCCTTTTCGTCATCCCCCTTTCCGAATATAATCCCCAAACATAATTGATACTTGAAGGTGTGCATCTGCTTAATCCACTTCGACAGCAATTTCGTTAATGGAATTCCTAATGCAGAAGACACAGTGGATCAAGCACAAACTCCCCATTTAATTCTTGTCTGAATATCTGAAATTTTCCTTCCCACGTTGTTCTAACAAAAGGGGGATCGAGTCGTTCTGTGTTGCTTAGTTGCATTATGCATCTCTAAAGTCGTTGGCAAATTCGTGACAATGCGGGAAATAGTGAGCCACTGCATCCAAGCTGTCACGAACATTGAACGTTTGCGCACAAAACGTGCAAGTATATGTTTTCATCGTCCTCTTTTTTTAAATTAAAAAAAATGGAATCTTATACCCTCATCATCAGTGGTAAATCGACTGACTTCAGCATCAGCTTTGACACCCCGCTGCACTTGGATCTGTCGAAGCAATATTGCATGGTTCTGGTTTTAAATGTATCACAGCTTTCCAAATGTAGACGAGAGCAATAATCTTCTCAAATATTCGGTGGCGAATGGTTTTGCTTGGAAGACCATAGAAATACCGACAAGAGCGACAAATTTCAGACTTGAACACCCACATTAAAGACGGATTGTCGCTAGATGGTCAAAGCGACGCATTTGAGCTTCAACCGAACGTAAATACTTTAAGATGCGTTTTAAAAATAAAGAAGCTGGGCTTTGTCGTATCATTTATGGAGAACGCACGTTGAGAGATTTGCTGGGATTAGAGGATAAGACCTACAACCACAGCCGTCACGAAGGTATAAACAACGTAAACATACTGTCACTCAACATCATTCTGGTACAATCTGACATCATTGCGGGATCGTACATCAATGGACAGACGGTACCCACACTGTACAGCTTTTTCCCCAACGTGTCTCCCGGTTACAAGATCGTGCAAACCCCCCACAATTTGGTGTATTTGCCAGTAACCAGACATGTAATTAGTGATACCAGACTATGGCTGACGGATCAAAACAATCGACCCTTGAATTTTCGAGGGGAAACGGTGATGATTCGACTCCACCTCAAATCGAGTAAAAGAAAAAAAAAGACCATAATTGTATTTAGAAAATGTACGCTAGTCCACTCTGATGGTCCAATCGAGGTAAAAAGACCAAGACAGACGAACTCGGACCTCTTATTCGAACCTTCTTGAACATGCTTTGTAGATAAAAATAATAATAAAAAAAGAGGAACAAAATGTCAATTTCGGTAATGCAAGAGTACCTAGAATTAGCGGAACCGTTGCAGGTGGATGAATCGGTGGATTCCTACCTGTATCGAGAGTATTATCCCATCATTGGTACTAGTTTGAACAGCGTGAATTAGGAGATACGGCATTTTGTTGAAAACCAAGATGCATTCACTCACCCATCTAGAAGTTACGTTAGCGTAAAGGTAAAGATCGTGAAATCGGTGGATGGATCGGCTTTTACGAACGCGGACCTGGTGACATCGGTGAATAATGGTATAGCGTTTCTGTTTTTAACGTAAAATATCATCTCGGCAACAAGCTGGTGGACGACTTGAGCTCTCCCGGGTATGCCACGACCATGAAAGGGCTCCTATCTTACTGGTCCTCAGATCAGAGTGGACTGTTGTGCGCCTGCTGGAAACTGGACGATGCCAACTCTACTAGTGCAGAAGCTGACAACAACGGATTTGCAGCACGACATAACATGATAATCAACCAGACCTCTCCTAAAGGTAGTTTTAGCTTCCTTACACCCGCTTCCCACCTACAGGGGTTCTTCGAAGACTATGACAAAATTATTTACGGGGCCAAACAAACGCTTACTTTGAAGCGAACATCAAACACCGATGCCCTGTTCAAAGGCGCAGCAGCTGCTGAAGCTACAGTAGAACTTACTCACGTCAGCTGGCTCATGACACACGTCATTCCTTCCGACGAACAAAAACTGCGACTGTACAAGCTAATAGAGTGAGGGGACGAAGTTAAACTGGGATTTCGACACTGGCACTACGACAGCACCCAGATGCCAACCACAATGTCACACACTTGGAGACTCATCACGACCTCGACCATCGAAAAGCCCAGATGGGTATTCTCACATTCTCGACCGCTCGAACGAGCGACACCCAAAAGAATACCGCCGTGTTCGATCACTGTAGTTTGACCAACTGTCATGTTACTCTGAATGGGGAATGTTATCCTTACTTGGACCTCGGCGTCAACTACGGAACGGGGGACTATGCCAATCTGTACCAAATGTTTATGGATTTCAGAAAGGCAACTTATGACAGCAACGACGTGAGTGTGGATCCCGTTCATTTCAAAGCCGTTTATCCACTCGTAGTCATCGACTGCACGAAGCAAAGCGAGAGATTACAGATGGGAGTCATGGACGTACAAGTCAAGATGCGCTTCGGTTCGGCAGTAGCTGCTAATACCAGATGCCACGCCCTTGTGATTGGGGATCGAATGATGAATATGAAATTGAAATTGTACAAGGGTAAGATCGAAATTGTGTATTAAAAAAAATAGCCATGTTCGTCAAAAAGAAACCTGGAAAAGGTAGGGAAAAACGAGTAGGAGGATTCTTACCAGCCCTAATCCCAATAATCGCCGCCATTGCTGGAGGCACCGGTCCTGTAGCTAGCGGAGGAGCAGCTATAGCGACAGCGGTTAATAAGGCCAAACAAAGTGCCAAGTTATTGGAAGAGTTTAAACGTCACAATCTCAAAATATAAGGTAAAGGTTTGAGACTTAAAAAAATGCAAGATAAACTAGTTGTAAAAGACCGTCCCAAAAAAAGGGTGGCAAAAGGACTCTTCTTGAAGCCACAAAAGGTGTGATATCCCTTCATCGTGCATTAAACTCTGCCAACATTGCCACGCTCATCGAGGTGTTAAAGATTCAACGTTATAGGGAAACAAGCAGCAAATGTATACACTTCCAAAGACCGTTTGGAGAGATGGAGAATGTGGCATTGGAAATCTACAAGAATATAATGCTGGAAAAGGAACTCACTGGGTATGCTATTCGACCCTCGATGGTAAGTATTACTACTCTGACAGTTACGGGGAGTTGATGCCACCAATTTCCTTGATGAAATATTTACCGATGGGTTTAGAATACAACGTGGACCGAGTTCAAGACTTTAATCAAATCTATTGCGGACATTTGTGTCTGTCTTTTGGCAACTGTCCGAGGGAGTCTAGTATTGTCACATTTTGGAGCTAATGAAATAAAAAAAAACTATATAAACGTTTTTGTATTTTTTTCTATTCCGTAAAGTATACGTATAAATCAATTTGGAAATGTACGTCCGCTTTCGAAAATGCGTTGTTGTTACGGATGCTGATAACGGGATTCTTTTCAATGAGTTTTAACGGTTGGTGAACGATCGTTGGACTAAGTTCCCCTACCAGTTTTGAAAGTAGAAACCCATCATTCCTAATTGTGCACCATACATCGATTGCCGAGGTCACATCGCTGCAGTAGAACTCGATCTTCGGAGAATAACTGGGATAGTAAAGACTCTATTTTTATAGGAAGACTCCCAGGAGGTTTCGGGTTTATCGGTTTGTTGGCATGAAAAAAAATGACATCGTGGTAGGAATTTTGAACGAATCGTTTCGTGGCCGCGTCTGTTGGGTCGACGGGATCGGCAACATCATCAATGCACTTCCCCTGCGCTTCAAATGTACCTTTATCCTTATTAATACTCATAAAATTCCTGTCTACAGATACTTTTTTGACCACATCGAGAGTGCTATGAGGGACAGCTACATCTTTAATCCGTTTCTTTTCAGCTGAAAACTAGTCATTCTCGAGAACCATCGAGGTCCTTCTCAGGTCCGTTAGTTCAGGCTCTATGTCGTGTTTCATGGCAAACTGCCTTTCTCCCTCTCTTCTTAGTAAAGTCACTTGGGAAAGTGTGGCTACATCGTTTGGTTGTATTCCCTATGCAACGTTGGTTAATCTGCACGCACCCAAGTTGAAATAATTGTCAAACGTCAAATCAAACCCTTCAGAAGCACTCTGCTCCGTCGATTGGCCAAATTTAGTGATGGACAAGTTCCTTTTTTTTTCTCAAAAAAAAAATGGCTGCGGTGGTAAACTACGATTTTGGATCTGAAGTGACCCAGCACCCATTTTTACCCTCCAACATACGTTGCGTGATGATTGGACCAGCAAACTGTGGGAAAACCAACCTCCTGCTTAATTTTTTATGCAACGATGGCTGGTTAGAACACGCTTCACCAGTCAAAGTATCAAACTTTACAAGCTGCATTTTCCAAACTCGAAGCTCAGCTGGGTTTTTTCAGTTTTGACCTTTTTCACAGTTCCCAAGAAGACTTGACCCCACCCGAAAACTTGGATCCAAACGTGTGTAATGTGATGGTATTTGATGATGTCTTGCTCGATAACCAAAATATATTCGAGAGGTATTTTGCCCAGGGACGCCATTCCAATGCCCAAGTGTTTTACTGCAGCCAGTACACCGATGATAAAACCAATGTTATTCTCTAATAAAACTGTATAGTACCTGCAACACCACGCTCACCTCTCCTTAAAGACACAGTGAGCAATTCAATAAAAACATACAAAACTTAAATTCTATGCACAGGGTTACACCTCTTTATGCAGAAGAAAATTTTATCTCATTAATCCCCCTTACTAGGTTAATTAAGCTACAAATTTGCTACAAATTTAAGGGGTGCTAGAAATATTATAAACGTTGTATAAGAGCTAGGATGCCTATGTAGGGTCTGCCTGTTACTTACAAACTGCTTTCTAGCTGTTACTTCGTCCTTCTGCACCTTTGTGTGTGTCACTTTTGAATCTGCTATCTGTATTGGACAATATATGTCTCAGTGTATTTCAAGTCAAGGTGGAAATCACAAGCCTTCTGGTTCAATGTCAGTTGATGCATTTTATCGTATTTTGCTGGTACAAAATAAGATTGTTGCGTTATTGACTCAACTGGACTGGAGCCAGGGAATGAAAACCTCAACTTCTATCCCAGACGACCTTGTGACACGGGGTGAACGCTACAGCATGGACACTCTTATGTGTGTATGGATTTATGTTCCTCAAGCTAATGACTAACAAAAGCCTATCCTACCACCAAGAAACCTTCTGAGCGTTGGTTTAAGTGGCTGAAGGCGTAAATTCTTTTTATTTATAAACGTACGAATCAATTCTGTTGACATTTAAAAAATAATCATTACAGTACTAGATGAGTCATTCACTGATGGACGTTCATTCGGTGGCGGCTCGCTTCACTCAAGGACATTTATTTATAAAGTCTTATGCTGCTGGCAGAAATTTCTACACCAAAAAAGCGATCAATTGAATAATCAGGCAATAATCATCATTGTAGCGCATTTTTTTGGTTTCAGTTCATAAACAAACTGTAACTTGTTCCTACTTTTTCATTTCTCTTTATTTACGTTAGTAAGTCTAGTAACTAAATTTGCAACCTGATCCCTGATGTGAAGATTATTTTTTTATTCAAATAAATTATGCTGTGTATGCTGCACAGTAGAAGCAACACCAGAGTCGTACACCAGGAACCGCATGTTGCCTGTTTGTGTTAGTACTACCAAACCCCTTTAAACTCTTCTGCCACCAAGATTTAGGTTTTCTTGTGCCACTTATTTTAAGAATATTTACTTTACGTCTTCCTTTGTGTGCTTTAGCGTTTTTGGGTATAAATTCAGTTCTCCCACTCTCCAGTGGCGAAATAGTTGTAAAACATCAAAAGACAATGATTCGTCTTTAAACAAAGATTAACTCAAAGGTTAGTTGACAGGTCTGGTGACAGAGTAAATAAACCATTTCGTTCGGTTTTATTGCAATTCAGGCCTACACAAAGCAGAAATCGTACCCAGAAATTCTTTGTGCTTGCCACAATTAGGCTGGACTACTGCTGAGAATAGAGCACTAGCTAAAGGCATAAAGCGTATACTACTGATCGAATATTGATGTTTTATAAACACAAACGTAGAAATATTTCTGACACCCTTCACTGTTATTAATATATATTGTTAAAGTATGCCTAATTTAGCGTTTGGCATTTGATCCTTTCTTTCCTTACGTAATTTCGGTTAAATTTACAGCCAAATGGGTAGTTTGAATTTGAAAAATCAAAAATGTAACTCCAACAGTTGCTGCATGTACCTCATTCTTGAATGATGGATATTCGGATTGCCAGCTATAATGCAAATGAGAACACGTTCCGATTACGTGGCACAACAATTGTGGATCATCCTTTCAGCAGGAAAATATGATTCCGAAATATAAAGCTAATCATTCGAAGCTAATCAACTTCGAAAAATTCGTTTCAACAATGGTCTAAAGCAGTTTTCACTTTTTTCGAGAGGATTACCTTTACCCCAGAACTACGAAAATATGCCCAAACGATACCCAATTTCCTGATATCTTTCTCACATTTCTCCCCTTTCTACTTCCAGAGGATAAAATACAAATATAAACAAATAAACAAACCGTAAGTTTTTTTTATGATTAAGACAATAATAGCGAAAAAATAGAACTGCAAATACGAAACAGTGCTTTTGCAGCCAACAAGCTGAGAATTTTCTTTTATTCTGTAGGAAAATAGTTCGACCCCCCATCTAAGCTTGTCTAACTGTAGTTTTACGTGCTGCTTTGTTGCTCTCAATAGGTAAGGGACGCAACACTTCTCAGTACTTCATTCATTATAATATAACATAATACAAGTCACACAATAACATATACACTGTGGTCCAATGCCATTCATTCTTCCGAAACTTCGGTAAGCCTTTAAGCCTGTTTAATTGTAATGTAGCTACCTTCATTGCACTGACATTGACATGTTACAGCCAATTCGACACTCTACGGACACAAGTCGGCATTTGTATTTATGATACATTTCCTGATGCTTTTATGCTTATCTAAACTATAGATGGTGCAAAAACACTAAGAAGTGAATAATAATTCATTAAATAAGGTGTTTTTTATTTGCATTGCAGGCGCAGTACTCGTAGAAAATCAGCAACAAGAAAGAAATGAGGAAAATATAATTGATTTTACAAATTTTACGGCCAGTCTTCTGGATGAAACAGTACAAGAAGACCTAAAAGAAAATGAACAACAAGATGAACCAGACGAACAATCATTAGGATTTGCAGAAAAGGCTCTATTACAAAACGAAACAAAAAGAACAGCAAGGACCGAAGATACAGAATCAGACTATGAAGAAGATAGTGACTATGCCGATAACTACTATGCTAATTATGAGTTAGAAGAGGATTATGATGAATATAAGAATTCTGATGCAGAAGTGGCCTATGACGAAGAAAGTACTAACGATTTCGAAAATTATTACAATGATGCAGAAGTGTATTATGACACGTATGAGGATTATGAGACAGAAGAGCATTATGACGCTGAAGGGAATTATAATACACTAGAGGATTATATTGTAGGGGACTATAACGTAGATGAGGAATACGAATTAGAAAAGGAGTATGAAAAGGAATATTTCTTAGAAAAGGAAAAGAATATGACGGATTCTAGCATAGAATTAGAATCAGAAAGCAACGAGGGACCCAAAAAAAACAAACCGAAGCATAAGAAAAAGAAACACAAGAAGAAGAAGAAGAAGAAGAAGAAGAAGAAAAAGAAAAAGAACAAGAACAAGAACAAGAAAGGAAAGAAGAACAAGAATAAGAAAAGAAAGAAGAACAAGAATAAGAAACGGAAAATAAATGATAATAGTCATAAGTAGAAAACCAATAACAAGAATAGTAGACAAGAATAAGAAAGGAAGGAAAGAGTTTAAATTATGCAACCAGCTACTAACATAAACAGCAATATAAAAAAAACTGGGAAGCATTGGTCGAAAAGGGCACCAAAACACATATTTCAGCACAGGACAAAACTTTTTTCAATTCGTCGTATCTTACGAACATAACCGTGGAGGTGGATAATCGCAATACATTGACTTATATGTCTAATGGCACTGTAAATATGAAATCCTATTATCAATAAAGTCTCTACACCATTAACAATTTATTACTTTATTAAAATATGGAATTGATATATGAAATTTTTATTAAGTGAAACATTTATTTTATTTCATGAGTGCCGTTTCTATACATTTCTACATAAATATTTTAATAATAATGTCACTGTGACTATAATGGCGACATCATTTATTCAGTGGCATCCTAATTCAATAGGATGGAATTGCAAAAATAATTTTAATAGTAAAATTTTAAATGAAACAACCCTCATAGTCAGCTACGAAAATGCTGTGCACACAATAAGTAAAAGTTGTTTTAATATCCTAACATTATCGAATATCAGTATTTTAAAGGAAATTAATGCACGGTGGTGACGTCATGCTAAAACATCCCAACGCTAAAAGGGTAGCCATTATATATGGTTAATCTGAAAACACACACACGTCACCGTGGGTTAATTTTGATAACCCACACTTTTTTGATAATCTAACACTTTTTTGGGGTCTACACAACCCCTGCTCCACCATGT
This sequence comes from Lithobius niger, assembly GCA_023313725.1. NCBI lineage: Eukaryota > Metazoa > Arthropoda > Chilopoda > Lithobiomorpha > Lithobiidae > Lithobius > Lithobius niger. The sequence continues at coordinate 108,896 of JAHWFP010185620.1, read as the reverse complement.
GTGACGTATAATCACCAACTTTGCAAAACTACCATACACACCACAAATTCAACTAGCACATTCTATTGCAACCAGCATAAACAGGCACATTTGTAACTTGCGACAGTTTTCACACTAACACGAAAAAAACCTAGCGTATTATGCTAGGCCCCCCCAGGAAGGAATGGTCCAACCGAACAACCTTTCGTTCATACGGTACGAAAACTAGGCTACTGATACTTTGTAAACACACATAAATACACCTAAAAACCTACGAGATTCAAGCGAATAGAGCATTTTATAATCTATATCTTATGTAAACTAATAAAGTAGACAAAACGCAAATGTCGGTGACCAGGACTGGGTAGCGGGATGTTTGCTCGTTTCTGAAACTTTCGTAGACAGGAAGTTTAACCCGGAAGTTTCAGTTCAGGAGTTTACATATCAGTCGTATGTAAACGTTCTTAAATTCATTATGCTTCACAAATAAAATTTTCAAATAAAAGTTTATTAAATCTCAAATAAGTCGATAAGTTAGCTTGCCATTAACACACATATCCGTGAAAATAGGCAATTTAATGGCGATATTTGCTCATTTGCTCGAAACGGCTAGTCTAATATCTAGGGGGTAAAGGGAAATCCACTTGCGCTATCGCGCTCGTGCGATTTCCCTCTACCCCCTCAATATTGGACTAGCTGTTTCTCGCAAACGAGCAAATATTGCCGTTAAACTGCCTGTAGTTTGTGGACATCTATTAATTAAATTTCATGAAGACGTTAATATGTTATCTAAAGCATACTATTTCTACATTACTATATAATGAACCAGCTTAATTTTGAACCACATTTGATATTTTAGAAAGAAGGTTATGAAAGGAGGGTACGCAAACATTATTGCTAATTTGGGACTAAATCTATAACTTTGTGTTGGCCATATTTTAGAATATAAGGATAACCAATGAGTGGCAATTCAAGGGATTCACTCTGGAAAAATTCGGCTCAGGATGTCCAATATACACGCGAATGGATTCCACAATAGTGAAAAAGGCTGGAAATTTCATATTATTCTTGTTTGAATTGGTTCACATGAACGTTGCCAGGGTACCATTTCTATAGCCATTCGTCACCAACTAGATCAACTTCCTCAAGCAACAATCCTGCACTCTGCCATTGACCATATTTTGACACAAATAAGGTAAACGAGATACTGGAATTTGACAAAAAAAAAGATAAACGAAATTTACAAAAACGCAATAAACAAATTTTTGGTTTAATTACATAAGATATTTGATGTAACTAGGCTAAACAAAAGTAAAACCTAACGAGATTAGAGGCCGTTGTCTAATATTTATCTGTGTTTACCCTAATAATTATTTTGACATTAAGTTCCCTTCGACAAATTGCTTCAAATAAAAGCCCTTCCTACACATTCATTCATAGGATTATTTTTTCGGAATTCACTGGTCACAGCTTCACGGAACACTATAAGCATCAATGACTGCTGCAGTGTTACTTATGTAAGCCTCAGCATGAATTTACATGTTAAACGTCCAACTTTGAAATATTATAGTTTCCCCTAGAACTGATATAGACAAACGAAATTCGGTACTGATCTATTTAGCCTCCACAGTATAGCTATATTTGTTGTTTTTGTTGTTGTGACTCGTTGCCCTCACCTGGAGATTGAACCAATGAACCGACTTTCAATATACATAGCTTAAGACTTTGGTATTCACAAGGCCAAAGCTAACAGTTATTTTAATGTCACTACATAGATACTGTTGATCTTGACGGGGCAATTTCACTATCACCTGGACGTCAAACCAATAACTTATTTAAATTTTTTGGGCCTAAAATGTAGGTTTTATGATGACCAGGGCCTTTTAAAACTTATTTTAATGTGACCACAATATTCTTGCTGTTGTGGTTGGAACTTTTGCTCTCACCTAGTGAACGACCCAATGAACCGATTTACAATTTGTATGTCACTACAATATTGTTTTTGTTGTTGTTGTTGTTGTAGTGTCGTTTGACGTTTGTTCATGACGTCATAGTTTGGTCATGCAACCCTCCCCGTGCGAATCGAACGAAGCCAACGGAGCATGATGGGTTAAAATTCATGACAAACAAACTATCTTGAAACAATTAGTTACGTACTTAGATGAGGAAAAAATAACGTAACATGACGACGTATATTGCATCGTACTACACATAGATCTTAAAATGGTTTTTCATTAACCGACCTCATGCATGGAAAAATCGTACCCTTAAACCAGGATTTAAAAGGGTATCGCACATTCACGTGTCTGAAGCACAGAGGTGTGTGGGTTGAAGGAGCAGAGCGAGCGATTTCCACGTAAGGTAAACACATTTCCATGTGTGTCTCACTTTGTTCTTTCAATCTTTCATCTCTCACCTTAATAGAGGATTACTTCTGGAGTGGATTACTTCTGTACAAACGTGCAAAAAACAAATCGTATGTTTTGAATGATGTAGATGAAATGTAGACGTGCTGAGGAATGTGATAAACGAACCGTGAGCAACAATAGCAATACGTTTGCGTCGAAATAATCAGTACGTCGATTTTGTGATGATCTTGGAATCAAAGAAATTACATGAAGCATGGATCAACGTCAATGGAGTGAGCGAAGTGAACGATATGTATAGTTTTTATATTTTAGCAAAGTTCAGATTATTGTAACAATTATTTGAATGTAACTGAATATTGTTGTTGTTGTTGTTTTGTTATTGCCATTCTTTTTGTTGTTGTTGGGATATTTTGCTCTAAACTACAGATTGAACCACTGAACCAGTTTCAGTCTTCTCTACAGCCGTATCGGCTGAGAAGACTACTGCAACGACTTTGTCCGTCCGTCTATCTGTCCGTCCGTCGCTTTTTTCAACTTCGGAAAGGTACAAATAGAGACGGTCAGTATTTACAACGTTAAATTTAGTGTCAAACGTTAGAAAAAAAAACAAAGTAAATTAAAACATCGTTGCTTCGATCCTTATAGCTAATAGGCTTCTTCGACGTAACTAAATGAAATAATAACATTTGAACGTTGAATTGAAATCTTAAATATAACATGCAGCCGTAAAAACAAAAGGATTTTAGCTTCTTTTAAAATAGTTTTGCAGCTTTTTGCATGAATGAATAGGCTTACCATCGAACCAAATTCTTCATTAGGCCTACCTGCCACTTAAGAAATAATAACAGAACTTAATAAAAATTTGGCCTAAAATCATGTTACCACGGCAACGTCAAATTTCTACGAGTCACTGCTGCCTTCAACAGCGTGGTATGATGCCCTCTATTGTATGTCTCCCGTCACTTCCCTACTACCATTGATCTATATAGGCTATGTTGCACATGATGTGTAACATTACTTGTGTGCCCGAAGGCGCACCATGTTTGCAAAAATGAATTGGCTTACTGTACACTCCAAATCTCCGTTAGCTACAACGTACGAAATTAAAACTAGGGCCTAAAAGCTAACACATTTTAACCGGCAATTGTGATGAATACTGCGTTAGGCTATAAAATAAAGATCGCTGTTGCAGTGCATGATATAGGTGTGCACCTCAACATTGGAAGTGGCAGAACTTTACAGAAGCCTAGGTAGTTGCTGTAGCCGCTTGTTTAATTTTTATGGCCTAAAATGAGGGTATCAACAACGATCAGGGCCATTTGAATGGTATTTTAATATGCGTGCAATCTTGTTGTTGTTGTTGTTCGTATTGCGACATTTGCTATTACATAGAAATCAAACCAACAAACCTGCTTTAAAATTTCATAGCTTAAGAAGTAGATATTTAAAAAACCAGGGGCTTTTCGCAGGTATTTTAACGTGACTGCAGTATTCTTGCTTATGTTCTTGCCGGGATGCTTTGCTTTTACATAGGCACCGACTCAATAAAGTGATTTTCATTTTTTGTAGCCTAAACTGCAGGTATTAACAAGAATTAGGTTCTTGTGGAAGTTATTTTAATGTTACTACAATATTATTGCTGTTGTTGTTGTGCATTATTAATATTTATTGTCAAAATGGTAGATATTAACAAGGCACCTTTTGATAGTTATTTTAATGCTTCCACAGTATTGTTGTTGGTTTTTTTTGCAGCCGCTTGGAGATCGAATGAATGAACTAATTAATTAAAAATTGTTATAGCTTTAATTGTATGTATTAACAAGGCTGTAGTTCTAGTTGAAGTTATTTTAATATGTGTTTCAGTTACTATTTTTGTTGTTCTTGGTGAATGATTCACTTTCATCTCGCAACTCTAATAACTACTGATTTCTGGTAAAATCCATTAATTCTCCCAACAGTATTTAAATTCACATACTTGACAAGCAATCGTAAAGTGACTAATACGAATAGTTTAATACTAAGAGAAAAAAGAACCCGAAACAATAAGAACCACAAACAACAAAAATAATGTTAACTACAGACAGGAATTTTACTGGGATGAGTACGATGAACAAAGATCAATACCAAAATAAATATTATAATACGTATTAATGTATTCAATATTTCACCAGCAATTCTAGATTTATCTTATAATTATCTATATTCACGTTTATCTCATTTATCTCAACTCTCGTTTCTCTAATTATTTAACTGAAATCTCGTATACGCCTTTTATTTTAAATTTCGTTTATCTGCTTTTCGTATCGGAAATCTTGTTACTTGGATGTTTGCTGGGGCCAATGGCCAATTTTAGTCTAGGGTGTCCATTCTTACATAGGTGGAGATTTTCTATGTCTTGTAATTTAGTTTCCGGTTCCTGCTTCTAGAACTTTCCATTACCCATAATACCCTGGCTATTTCGCGGTTGTCAGGGGTTACCAAAAGGTATTTAAGCAAGGGGCCAGCATGGTAAAATCAGAAAGCCTTCGGGCCAGCCAACCGCCTGGTCCTCCCTCAACCCCTGCTAGGGCCTCTAGTCAGGGGCATTTCTGGCTTATTAGGCCTCTAGTAGGCCCAATTGTGGTAAGGCTTTTCCCCCAACCTAAACAAGCATCTTTAGCCCTAACTTAATCCCAAAGTTCCCCAACCCTTTCCCCAGCTTCCTTTAGAATTTATTCAGTCTAATTTTGGTTTAGCTCTCCCACAGCGTGCTATTTTTTGTCAAGGTGCCGAAACCCGGGAGTAAGGCTGGTCGGGAATGGGTTAGGGGTCCTTTAGATTGGGGATTCGAGTCTGAGTCATTTAGGTTTAATTTTCGACCCTTTTAGGAGTTTTTTTTTCTTTCCCTCGGGAAAAAATAAGGTAAAACGTGGGTAAACCTTTTGGTTAAGCCTGGGCCTTATTTTTTAAGTTTTTGTCTTTTCGTTAGGCTTATTGTACTCATTAAGCCTAACGTCCTCCGATCTTGTCCAAAATTGGTAGGGGCATGCAGAAGGGTATTGGGGATCCGTTTTTAAAGTTTTTGGCGTTCAGCCTATTTTTAGGCCTATTTTGGATTTTTGTTTTTTTGAACTTGGGAAGTAAAGCAGAAACGTTTATACTTCGGACAATTTTTTAATTTAGGCTTAGTTTGGCTGTAAAGGCTACTTTAGAATTTTGGGTTTGTTTAGTGAAGGGGGAAACTTTGCTTTGGCGTTTGGGTTGCCTTGCGTCAATACTCAATTTTATTGGGTTGTTCTATGGAACATTAATAGTTGGGCTTATAAATAAGCATGTAATTTGTGTTGGTTGCTCATAAAGAGTAATATTTTCTGCTACGGTTTTTTTCCCCAAAGGGTTTTTTTCCCATAAATCAACCTAATTTTCGGCCTTTAGAACTAACTTAATTATAGTGTGGAGAATGAGTTGTTTAGTAGTTGTTTCGGGTTTTTCTTAAACCTACGCTTTTCGAATTTCGATGTCCAGTTTTTGCCCATTCTTGGTGGCAATGTTTGAGGTTTGGTTATGCCCATTCAGTGGCATACATTCGTTCGTATTTCGCCTATTATACAATAATAGTTGTGTTTTGGTTTCGTCTTTAGTAGCGACGTTTTAGTCTGTTTGTTAAGGAAAGCTACTAGTTTCCTCTCTTATACCATAAAGGTTTCTGGTCTGCTCTTAAGAGCAATTTCTTGTTTGTGAGAAGTTGGTTAGTTTGTCTCTCATGAGAAAACTCTTTGCTATTTCATGTTTATCGGCTACAATCGTAGTTGTAGCCCCATTACACAACGGTGGGATTGGGGTATCCAAAGTCGTCTACCAAGACGCCGTTATCACAAAAATCATCTGCTCGGACGCTAGTGCGTGACCCCTAGGCTATAGTTCCAGGGTCACGGGTAATTTTATTTTTAAAACCTGAGGTGGAGAGTTGGTCATCCTTCATGTTCAACAGTAAAAACAAGAAAGTGTTTTTTAGTAGTTGACATGTGCTTTGATGTATGTGTTCGTTTCAGGTTGTAGTTTGTAGACATGTTGAAATAAAAATTGAACATGGTTAGAGTGTTAACAAGATGTATGTTTGTCAAGTTTAGACACAAGATTTGCGAGGAGTAAATTTCAGAGCTTCGTGTGGGTGTTGGAGTATGTCGCAAATCTTGTTACTTGGATGTTTGCTGGGGCCAGTGGCCAATTTTAGTCTAGGGTGTCCATTCTTACATAGGTGGACATTATCTGTCTTGTAATTTAGTTTCCGGTTCCTGCGTCTAGAACTTTCCATTACCCATAATACCCTGGCTATTTCGCGGTTGTCAGGGGTTACCAAAAGGTATTTAAACAAGGGGCCAGCATGGTAAAATCAGAAAGCCTTCGGGCCAGCCAACTGGCTGGTCCTCCCTCAACCCCTGCTAGGTCCTGTAGTCAGGGGGATTTCTGGCCTATTAGGCCTCTAGTAGGCCCAATTGTGGTTAGGCTTTTCCCCCAACCTAAACAAGCATCTTTAGCTCTAACTTAACCCCAAAGTTCCGCAACCCTTTCCCCGGCTTCCTTTATAATTTATTCAATCTAATTTTGGTTTAGCTCTCCCACAGTTTGCTATTTTTTCGTCATTTCGTCTGATATCGATATGTTGTTTAACTCAACTCTCGTTCATCTCATTCATGGCAAATCTATTTATGTTGTTAACCTCAAGTCCCTTTTATCCGATTTATCCCAAAAAGCGTTCCTCTCAATTATGTAAAATCATGGCTAACTCATTTATCTACTATTATCTATTTAATTTAACTGATATAACTAAAAGAAAAATAGCAGATATTAGTATTAAAAAACGATTAACCATATAAAATACAGATGTAAGCTTTTAAAACCTAATCAAAAAAAAGGAATACAAAACATTGGCATTGTTCTAATACGGTTAAGTTGCTCTAGCTTGTTTTTTGGGATGATGGACATTTTTTACAGATATTAGAGCGATCCTGGTGGCTTATATAATATTTTCTTGTATTTGTTCCCTTAAAGCATTAGGTTTTAAAGTGGCTTAAATCCATATTTTATACGCTTAAACATTTTTAATACTAATTAAGTAATAGTACCCCTGACGAACTGTATGGGATTTATCACCCGATGGGCGATATCCCGAACATGGCCAATCCGTGAGAACTATGTCAAGATGACGTTCAAGGTGAAGCCGAGACGTCATCGCGACGTCGTTCGAGCGGATTGGCCATGTGAGGGATATCGCCCATCGGCTCATAAATCCTTTACAGTTTGCCACGGGTTCTATAACTAATTTATCGTCCGGTCTGTAACTATTAAAATGAAAAACAAAATTGGTGAGGTAATAAGCTGTGTTAGTTTATGCAAACTTTGTGTCGTCACTTTGTTTTGCTGCAGTCAGATTTGCGGCCGATACCATTCGAGCGAGATGAGGGTGAGCGAGGGTAGGCTATGTGTCAAGAGGGAGATTTGTATAGGAGAAACAAGGTTTTTTTTTTATCTTGGTGCACATCACGGAAACGTCATCATGTAAAAATTGCTTCGTACTCCTTAGCTTCACGTAGGTGGTGTTTTAAAATTTTTTTTAATCATGTCGTTCACGTAATTAGTCGTCCTTCTTCAATTTGCATAATGTGCTTTCTGAACAGTGAGTTCTTCGCGTTTGTCATTCTCTATCATTTCATGGGAGTAGCTACGTCTTTGGTACCTTTTAATGCAAAACGTTGATTTGGACGACAGCGAAGATTAACAGTGCTTAATAATTGACTTTAATGTCACTGCGGACCATTTTAAAGGTAATTCAGAGCTAACTTATTTCTGCAAACAGCTATGCGCTAAAGTGTGGGCAGGCAGTTAGAATGTTGTGGGTGTATTTTTATTTCGGGGTGGGGGGGGGGAGAATAGCGTAACGCCTAATTTTGAGGCATGAAATTTCATGTGTAGTTCGTATGTTATTTCAGTTGGTGTTTTCGAAAGGCTGACGCAAGTTCACGTAATTTTGTGAGGAGGTAGGGGGACGGAGGGAAACAGCGTAACACTTCATTTTGAGGGATGAAATTTAATGTATATGAATGAATTAAGGTTTTTTCCGCTACTTTGTTTATTTTTTGTCGTTCCAAAATATATTTACTCTTGTTAAATTCCTTTTGGAAACCAACAACTGATATGTAAATAAATAAATAAATAAATAAATTATTTCAGTTGGTGTTTTTGAAAGGCCGACGCAAGTTTACGTAATTTTTTTGATTTTTATTCGCCAGCTAGTTTCTTTTTTTTAGGGGGGGGGGGGGGTAATAAGTATTTAAAGTATTCAACTTTCTTGTCTGTGTTTCGAAATGTAGAACTGTTTTATAAAACCATGCGTGAATTAAATTGCTTTTATTTTGTTGCGTAATAAAAGAGCACGGTCGTCAATTATTTTTTCAAACAGGAGAGAAGGTAGGCTACGATTTTATTTTGTAGCAAACATTATTTGGAAACTTTTGGTTGACATAAAAAAATCAAATTAATTCTCGCATGGGTTTTATTAAGGAATTCTACCTCATGAAAGTATAGGCAATGTCTTATCATCACACTACTGTGAATGGCATCCATATCACACTTTAGTGTGCCAGAGTAAAGTGTGGTGGTATGGGATATATCGTTGCACGTTTTTAGCATTGTGAAAGGTACGGACCGTACGATAAACCATTCTTATTAATCACTATTCTTATTAATCACCATTCTTATTAATTATTAAGTATTAGTATAATTTAAACACACTTGGGAAAGCTTTTTTTTTCTCAGCAAGTAGTATTTATTCAGTTACCAGATGAAGGCGAAAAGTTCTGACAATTGCAACAACCAATGTGAATATCATATTAAGGATTGTTATGTAGGCCTCAGCATGAACTTCCATGTTAAAAGTCAAAATCTGAACTCCTAAAATTTCTCCCAAAATTGCCACAGACGAACTAAATTTGGTATTTGTGGTGGTGTCATTACATTTTCACTGTATTAAAGAATTTGTGTACAGCAATCGAACCGTTTGGCACCAACAGCATGGCTATTTCTTTTTGTTGTTGTTGTCGTTAGGACTCTTTGCTGTCACCTGAAGATGAATCGATTTTCATGTTTTGTAGCTTAAAATATGGGTATTAACAGAGCCTAGGGCCTTTTGAACGCTATTTTAATGTGACTACAATATTCTTGTTTAAAGGAAAGCAGAAAACAAGTTCAACACCGAAAATCAAACACTAAAAATAATGTAGTACAATAAGCCACAGTTACATTTCGGCAGAGTGGCATTACCCTGTTCGAACTGAAAACCCGATTCGTCCAGTTCGAAGGTCATGCCACTACAATGAAACGTGAGAGCATGAAGGTGGCTTGCTTTATTGTGTTAGTGCTAGCATATATTTTTCCTGCTTGACTTGTTCTCGTCTTTCCTTTACATAATTTACAGCAATTTATGTAAATTTATTTAGTAGTCCTGTTGTTGTTGTTCTTTTTATTAGGGAAAGTTTTCTCCCATTTAGAGATCGAAACAATAAACAGATTTTTAAATTTTTAATGCATAAAATGTAGATGTAACAAGGAACTCTATTAATGTAACTACAATATTCTTATTGTTGGTCATATTCTTGTTAGGGTAAACCTTAAATTTTTAAAATCATTGTATCCCACAGAATTGACATACATGCACGACAGAAACCAGCGGTCGTATCATAACTATTTCACTAAATTCAAAATTTAATGACAATAGTTGCACCATTTTTCGTCCACGGTATGGCCATTTATTGCTCTTGTTGTTCTGGTATTGTTGTTGTTGTTCTTCTTCTTCGTCTTCTTGGGACTCTTTGCCCTCACCTGAAGATCAAACCATTGACCTAATATTTAGGTTGTAAAAGGAAGGTATGAACATATCTTAGAGTCTTTTGAACGCTACTTTAATGTGACTACAATACTCCTGTTGTTGTTCTTCTTCTTGGGGAAATTTTGCTCTCGCCTCGAGATCGAACATTGAATCGATGTTCAATTGTTATAGCTAAAATGTAGGTATTAACAAATGAGTATTTGACGTTATGTCATTACTATTTCTCATCAATAAACAATTTAATTACACAATAAAACCGTTTGGCTCCCACAACATGACCATTTCTTATTGTTGTTGTTCATCTTCTTGTTGGGACTCTTTGCGCTCAACTGGAGATCGAATCAATGAACCAATGATCCGAGGAACCAATGAATTAATGAACCAAACAACAAGACTTTTTAGCCACATCAAAATGCTTGTCATAAGGGCCATGGTAATTTGTATAGCTTAAAGTGTAGCTATTAAGAAGGACCAGGGTCTCCTGAACGCTATTTCCATGTCTACAATATTCTTGTTGTTGGTGTTATTCTTGTTTGGGAAATTGTGCTGTCACCTAGATATCTAATTCATGAACCGATTTGAAACTTTGAGTAGCACAAAATGTAGTGGTATGAACAAGGTGGTGACGAAGCCAACACGAGGTAATGCCATCCTGGATCTCATCCTGGTGGATTTTGAGCGATCTATCTTCAATACAGACGTGATCGCTCCATTTAGCACCAGTGATCACAGTACTGTTACCTTTCATATCAATCGCAATCACAATATTGACATTAATGAGCCAAACTGCTACTCAAAACTTAATTACGACACCTTAAGCGCGAAATTAAAAAACGTCTGTTGGAATTCACTTTTTGATGGGCTTACCACAGTTGAATCCTTGTGGAATTCTTTCATGGTCATTTTAACAACTCTGGCTACTGAATCTACGGAATACCATATTAAATCAAAAAATTCTAGAACTAAGATCCCTAGTTCTATTAAAAAGCAAATGGCAAAAAAAAGGTCCCTATGGAGACGGCTGAAATCGAACCGATCTCCGATAAATTTGGAATTGTACAAGACCTGCAGCTATAATTTAAAACAGCTATGCAAGATGCACCAAATAACATCTGCGCAACATATTTTAAGTGTGGGTACCATGGGTTCCCTCTACAAATTTTTCAGACAGAAAACGAAGACAACTAAATCAATCCCACCATTGCACTACAATAATAAAGTATTAACGACTCAAGTTGAGAAGGCCTTAAACCATACGTTCTGTAACAACTTCATTAGCAATGATCATAACGATAACCAGTTGGACTTAGACGTCCCTGTTCCTGGGCAGCCGTGGAATAACTAAAATACTAATATTAATGTAATAAATAAACTTGAAAATGTCAATTTTACACCAGAAACCATTTTACAACATCTCAATAAATTAAAAAACAGTACGGCTATCTGCCCAGATGGATTCTCGTCAACTTTTTACAAGAAACTTGCTCATCAACTGTATCGACCCTTGTTTCATATCCTTGAAAGATCATTAGACACTGGTACTGTACCTAACAGTTGGAGGCACGCAAATGTTGTGCCTATTTTCAAGAAGGGTAATACGGCTGAGCCGATAAATTATCGGCCGATTTCGCTCACGTGTGTTCCATGTAGAATCCTTGAGCGGATTATACGGAATGGTCTTCTAAACCATGTTCTTGGTGTCGACGGCCACTTACGGTCCGGCACCTACTTGTTGATTGTTGCCATCTTGATGGTGTTCATCGTCGGTTCCATCTTCCGCATGACATTGCGCGTCAGTTGGGCGATCAGTCTGTCCTCCTGTCCGGTGTTTTTCAATTTTTGCAGGAGGTACAGATGTATGACAAGATTTAGATTAGGGGTTTGAATAACATCTCTGTAATGTGTGGTGCAGTGGCAACCCGGACCACTGCACTGTGACTGAGGTTGGCGCTAATGACCAAGTTGTCGACGCACCATTAAGCCTCAATCCCCCCCCTCTTCTAAACCACTTATATTCATTTAATCTTATACCAGATGACCAGTACGACTTTCTTCCTGGTCGTTCGCCGACCCTTCAGCTCTTACCCTGTCTTAATGACTGGACGCTTTCAATGGAAGATGGTAAACCTGTTGACGTTTTATGTATTGATTTCGCCAAAGCCTTTGATTCCGTGACACATGCCAAAATTCTAGTAAAGTTATCTAACATGGGTATCAGCGGAAAAATTTTTCAGTGGCTTGAGGATTTTCTTAGGAACAGAACTCAAGCAGTAAAATTGGGAACCACCATATCTTCTTCCTTACCAGTAACCAGCGGTGTCCCACAGGGATCAGTGTTGGGCCCATTGTTGTTTATTACTTACATTTCTGACTTGTCGTCTAACTCAATAAATGTTAAATTGCCAAAATTCGCAGATGATATCAAGATGTATCGACCCATTACTGATTCTAATGACCATGCACTGCTTCAGGCATCACTGGAATCCATTTTCCAATGGTCAGCTAAGTGGCAGCTCCCTATTAATGATAGCAAATGTCTTGTGTTCCATTTTGGTAATAATAATAGAAATCATGCTTACTTACATAAAAATCATGCCTTAAAGGCCGAGAAAAGTATTAAGGATCTTGGTGTCTACTTCTCATCAAACCTTAGTTTTTCAAATCAGTGTAATCAGCTAGTTAGCAGGGCAAAACGAATTAGTTTTGTGGTGAGAAGATGCTTTATCTCTCGTGACGTGCCTACTCTAATTGAAGCCTTTAAAACCTATATGCGGCCTATTCTCGAATATGCCAGCCCAGTCTGGTCTCCATATCATCTTAAAGACATCAAACATATTGAATCTGTACAGCGTTCGTTCACGAAATATCTTCCGGGATACTACAATTTGCCTTACGCAATGCGTCTTAGTAAGCTGGGTCTCGAGTCTCTCGAGCTGCGGCGATTGCACGCAGATTTATGCCTAACATTCTCCATCCTACGGGGATTTGTTGATTTTGACCCAAAGTTTCTCTTTGTGGTTCGTGGCAATAGCTATACTAGGGGACACGCACTTAAACTGATGGTTGCGCCTATAAAAAGAGACTGAAGAAAATATTTTTTCTCCAATCGTGTGGTGCACCCCTGGAACAGCTTATCATCGGAGGTGGTGGATTCTGCGAACTTACGTATTTTTAGACAACTTCTTAAAACGATCGATCTTGCAAGATTTTAAAAATGTTTTAATATGTTTTTGTTTTTAATATTTTTAAATGTTTTTAATATGTTTTTGTTTTTAATATTTTTAAATGTTTTTAATTTTTTTAATGTTTTTCATACTTTTTCTTTTTAATATTTTCAAAATGCTTTTAATATGCTTTGTTTTTAATATTTTTAAATATTTTTATTATGTTTTTGCTTTTAATATTTTTTTAAAATGTCTTTATGTATATTACAATTACTCCTATTTTAGTCATATAATTGGTTGTATGTATCTTATTTCTCTTTTATCTAATGTATGAATATTATTCTTTTAATGCTGGACAGGTGTTAGCGGAACCTAACAGTCCCTTCCTGTTTTCCATTTTCCTCTTATGGAAATAAATATCTTTATTATTATTTATTATTATAAGGCTAAGGGCCTTTATTATTACATTTTAATATGACTACAACATTCTCGCTGTTGTTGTTATTCTTGTTGGGGAACTCAGGCTCTCACCTAGATACCGAACCAATGACACGATTTTCACATTCTATAGCTTAATGTGTACACATAAACAAGGACCAGGGCTTTTCGGATGTTTTTTTAATACGACTACACAATAATCCTATTGATGTTATTCTTTGTTTAGGGACAAGATAAAAAAAATAACAAATATTAGTAGCAAAAACCGCTTAAGCATATGAACTACAGATGTTAGGCTTAATAAAACTTAGGCTATTCCTCTAAAGGAACACATAAAAGAAGATATGTAAAATGTCAGCGTCGCACTAATACAAGTTAAAGAGCAGCCAGCATGTTATGTTTGTAGTTGGGACGCAGAAGATTCTTTTACACATGAAAATGCTGCGCTGATGTCTGACATGTTGTTTTCTTGTATCTGTTCCTTTAGAGCATTAAGTTTTTTAAGGCTCAAATCCGTGTTTTATATGGTTAAGCTTTTTACTAATTACCAAACCTTTAACACGAACGTTAGCCATGTTAATACCTACAGTTTACGTTATGCACATTTAAAAACAGTTCCATAGTTCGATCTCTAGGTGAGAGCAAAAATAGTCAACACGAACAAGAAGAACCGTAAAATGACTTTTGAACGGCTCTGGTCATTGTTCATATCTACGTTGTACTCATGAAAATTTCATATTTACATTGGTTCATTGGCTCGATCTCTTGAGGAGAGCGAAAAGACCCAACAAGAATAACAAGAATTTGTAGTCACATCAAAATACTTATCATATGGGCCTGGGTCTTTTTATAAGCCACATATTAAGTTTTATAATCCTGGAATGTGAAATTCATGTGTAGCCATCGGGTCTGCTAAATGATCACCTTATTTCACAAAATAAATTGTAGGCATCACTTCTTTAGCATCCTGGTGGTTCCAACTTGGAACTCATTGCCAGAAGTCACTGTCAAGGCCGCTTCAGTCAGCTCCGTCGGGAGAATTTTAGAGAGAGCTAAACTGGATCCATTCCTACTTCGACCAGAATTCTGCTGGTTTTAACTCTGCTGGTGATAAGTGCTCAACAAGATCTCACCTGACCGGTCATGCTCAATTTGCATGGCAAATGTTTTATTATTATTACATTATTAAATTAGGTGAGAGCAATAGTTCGAACAAGAAAACAACAAAAAGAAAACTGTAGTCACATTAAAATAACTTTTGAAAGGCCTGGGCCATTTTAATACCTACATTTAAAACATACAAATTTATAAAAGGTTCACTGGTCCGGTTATCTAGGCAAGAGAAAATTCTGAAAGACCCTTGTTCTTGTTAATATCAACATTTAAAAATCTTTTACGTCGGCTCAATGGTTCTCTCTCTCTTGGTGAGAGCAAAATTGTTCCAACAAGCATAACAAAAACAAGAGTTTTCCACCTTAAAACAATAGTTACTGGAACCTGTTAAGAGAAACTGTTAATACTGTTAAGCTATAAAAATTAGAAAAATAAGTTAATTGGTTCGATCTCTAGGTGAGAGCAACCTTAACAATAAGAACAACAAGATCTAGTCACATTAAGATAACTTAGGACGAAGTCATTAGCAATACTTGCATTTTAAACTAAAAAAAAACTTTAGAAAGGGTTCATTGGTTCGATCTCCGGGGAAAGGCCAAATTATCCCCACAAGAATACAAAACAACAAGAATATTGTAATCATATAAAAATATGTTTCAAGAATCTATAACTTGTAACAAAAAAAATAGTTCACTAGTGATCATCCAACAACAACAACAACAACACGGCAACAGCATTAACAACAACAATAACGTCAACAACAACAACAACAACAACAAAAATAACCATCCTGTGGAGGCCAAACGTTTCAATTGTCAACAGTCCGGTGCAATTAGCACTTAGTTAAGAAAAAATTCCCATGAAGATGAAATTTGGCAGATATGTCCAGAAATACTACCCAAGATTTCACGGGAGCTTTTGTCGTCATTTTCAAAAAATGGACGCCTGCGCCAACCAAATTGTCTATCTTCTTAAATAACGCACAAACTATTACTCCTACACAAAAATTGTACACAGACCTAAATTAAAGATAACAAAAATCTCTACAAGAAGTGTCCCTATGATGTTTTCGTTAAAACCAGCCTATTTTTTTTGCAATCTACTGGTTTACTGAAAAAATGTGATACATTTTGGAAAAATGGTCGCCGCCGGCTACCAAATTGTCTATTTTCTTAAATATTCCAGAGCCGAAATTTGGATCGAAATTCTCACCGAGTACAAAGACACAAGAGGTTTATCTGGTCATCCAATGGGCAACACTAGCAGATACGACAAGAAGAGCAAGGAAGTGTATTTATACATGGAAATATTTGAGAGACAGTAGACTTCATCGTAAGGAGCACTACCCAAGTCATGGAAGATAAGACCAGCAATGTCAAATTCAGTAAGCTGAACGTAAAGTCAGCCAGAATGGCAGTACCAGAACACAATGAGCCTTGGGGAGCCATCAGTCGTAGATGATGCTGTTGCTAGTCAACTGCTCAGCAGCTCCAGCAGACATCAGTCCTTCGACGAGACATGGACAGTCATTGACCGGGGTTAACAACGCCGTCATGATCAACTCAGCACTCGAGTCGTTGGTTCAGCTACCACCCCTGATAAGTTACAGACAGATTACGCCACTTGCTCCATGTTTCAGTAAACCATGTCCGAAAATGCAAAACCAGGCATTGCCATGAAACAAACCAACGGTTAAAGCCAAGCCCAGCCACAAATGCCACCCCTGGACATTCCCATGACAGAAGCCGCTGGATCGAGCCAAGCACTTGAGATCTTCAGTAAGCTCAAGTAGGTTTAGGAGTTTCCCTTGGCAATACAGAGGAGTGTTGCTTGGCTAGAGCCCAGAAATGAACTGGCATGTTAGTACCAAGGTTGTTACTTATAAGAGGACAGGTAGCTCAGGTAGGCTACCATAGATGTCGCTACATTACATTGCCTTCTCACCTTCACTACCCAAGATCCACCTGGAAAAGTAATTATAATTTAACAACCATATACTGTACCTTTTGCGTGGACATGAACTATACTTAGCTCGCTGGAGCTATACAACATTAGTGCACTCACATTATTTAGCAACCAATACAGCCATACTTAGTATCCAAGGGTGTGACTACCATTAAGACTTACTGTACAATAGGTCAAGGAAGCCTGAAGCCCGTTATCACTTGCGTTCAAGGGTTCTCACTACATAAACCATGGCATGGAAATAACGCTCTAGCAGAATCCCCCCCCTCTAAAAAATTCGTGCCGAATTTTTTTAATTAACAAAGACTTGTAGCACACATTACAAAAGAAGAATAAGAATAACGATAGTTATAAAGTTTAACTTATAGGATTTAATAACATGTTTGCTATTTCTGACTGCACGCTAGAATTTTGTAAGCAATCACTTTAACTGGTTTGCAATGCACAGATCGTTATTCATTTTGATCAGAAACACATATTCAGTAAACAATTGGGTCATATTGTTAAGTCTAAACGACATCTTTCCCGTATTAAAATCTGAAACATCCGCAACATAAAAATAATGGATTTGTTTAACGCAAAGTTAAAAACCAATAGTGACTCACAGAAATTCTTTTTCATAATAAATCTATGAACTCCACTCTTAATCACTGCAATACGATACAAAATTACTGAGAATTCCTCGACAAATGGATTATAAACCACAACAATACAGAAAACTATAAAATGAACTACTTACTACTAGACAACTCCGCTTACAATAGGTTGTAAAAATCTAAACCTCGCTCGGTTTAAAACATAGTGATTACTGAATTGCATAAATGTAGTCTTAATACAAAATTGAATTACAACAATGTACGTTTAGCTAGATGGGAAAGTGATTTTACAGCAATAAAGGCATTAACTGCAACAATACTACACATTCTGCACGTTGATGCTAGAACGTTGATTTTGTTGATTTCTCACTCCTTCTCTTCTACCACACAAGTTAGTCACGTTGCCAACAAGGAAGAATAGAAAAAACTTAGCTGAAGCCAATCCCAACATTCAGCTAGCTTCGACTCAAACTCTATCATAACCATCTTACCAAGAATCTATTGACGCTTGGGCCATTCGCATAACGCAACTTTTTAATCACCCACTCAAGGCAAAAACCTGCAAGATGTTCAAGATGCTATTTACTTGAAGATGTTCAAGATTCTAATTGCTCCAACACACATTGACAGTTTTCTCCAACACTTTGAAGAATTTAAAATTGACGATCTCACTCGGTTAACAAATACAATTCTAGAAAATTATCACCACTACGGACTTGATGAAGACAATGCAAACGTTCCCGAGATGATAAAGAGAGTGAAAGTACACAAGTGTATCCCCCAACCTCATTTTCTCAACTTACAGGGTTACTCCACAAGTACTGCAGGTAAATTCATATTATCCTTAAAAAAGTTTTTACTTTAAAACTTCTTACATACTAACAGAAAAAAATTGTTCTTTTCTTCTAATTCCTTCCTCATATTCTAATTCTGCCAACTCAGAAATTCCAGATACTAATGATTCCGATGAAATACTTTGCACTTATTTTGATAGCTTAAGTGATAAGATGTTGTTAAGCCTTTATCTCTTTGTTTTTAGTATTGCTTTAGTATTATCATAATTACCCCTTTATTACATGTTTTTTTAAAAACTTATACTTGGTCGTATAAAATCATAAAATAATTTACAAATGATTAATCTAATATTTTACTGAATCTGTTTCCCATCTATTGCTAAGCGTTTTAAATTGTCAGAATGACGATATTAATAATCTAGCATGCCAGTTTTTTTATGTTTTTGAAGTTTGTACACCACTGGATTTATAACCCAATCACCTCCAAACCTACCCTCATAATAATAATAATAATAATAAAAATAATAATAATAATAATAATAATAATAATAATAATAATAATAATAATAATAA
>JAHWFP010185620.1:22529-90031 GCA_023313725.1 Lithobius niger | reverse complement strand
AATAATAATAATAATAATAATAATAATAATAATAATAATAATAATAAGCAATTTGTTGCCTGAACAACAGGTCTAGCAAGGATTGCAGGGATTGCTGGCCACCAGCCTAAAACAGGACAGCATTTATGGCTAAAGTCTAGAATACACCCATACCCGATATCCTTCTGAAATTGATTCCAAATGGCTCCAGCACCTTCATACATCCAGGAACAATCTGTTTTATAGCGCGGAAATGTGTTAAAACGACTTAAATCTGTCAATTTGAAGCTCCGCAATCCGTACATTTATACGGTGTTTGCGTTCGCTTGTGGGGCCTTGCAGGGCAGCCCGCCCACGGCCAAATCATCTCAACCATCCAGCTGGGACTTCGGTAAACAATATCACCACCCGGAAAAAAAGGAACTGAAGCTAACGGAAAAGGAAACACTAGCGTCACAAGGGATTGGAGTGATCTGACAGAAGGCGACGAGGATGGGAATTCTCTGCACCTCTCTGGATCACAAGAACTCAACAACTTAACACAAGACGATCTGGAGGCTGATCCTAATATGCTCTAAATTCAAGAGTAAATATTTTTTTTAGCCAAAGGGTTGTTTGCCAAATACGACTTCCAACAAAACTTTTTACTCTCTAAAGCTCTCAAACTTTAACATTCAGGGGCTGCTCAGCAAGCTTGATGAACTCAAACGTCATGTCAACACGGAAAATCCGGATGTGATTTGCGTCACTGAGATGCACCTTTCCAGCAGAGTGGATAACTGTACCCTTGGGCTTCCAGGTTACATTCTGTATCGTTGCGACACGGATACCAATCATCATGGTGGTGCCGCCATTTATGTTAAATCGTGCATCCCCTCGACTCTCCTTGGTTCCTCTTCTGACCCTCATGGAGAGTGGGAATTTATTCAGAGTCGGTTGAATCTTGCTAAGGATTGTTATCTGCATGTGGGCTGCTGCTATCGAGTCCCTAAAATCAGCCTTCAAGTCAGCTGGCCTGCTCTCCTTTCGTCTCTCAACCATTTCATCATGCTGTCCAAGGGCTGTAAAATGATCCTCACTGGTGACTACAATTTCCCTACCATAAATTGGACCATGCTCCTTACTTCCCAATCGGAAAATAGTGCTGCTTTTAAATTCCTGGATTTTTTACAAGACCATGGCCTCCTCCAACTTGTTGTGAAACCTACCAGACGTTGAACAGGACAAAACTCTAGCTTACTTGATCTTGTCATTACCAATGCTGACCTTACTGTTTCTCCCATTATTCACTACCCCCCCCCCCTTTGGGTTCAGCGACCACGATGTTCTTTGTTATATTCTCCAAATTGTCTTTCACATTAATCTTCCTGACGGTCCCCGTCCCTATTATAGAAAAGCCGACTTCATGTTAATCAATGACATTTTTGCCTATATTGACTGGCCTGCTGAGCCTATAATATGGCCCTGTTCAAAGCTGCCCGGAGTGCTGCCGTTTCTGGTCTTCACTCTGCCCATCGTGTTTATCAGGAATCCCTTATTCTCAAAGCTAAATCGAACCCTAAGTCACTTTTTGCCTATGTTAATCGCAATAGGAATATTGCTCATACTACCTGTCTGAAGAGTAATGACGGTCCTATCTTGCTCAATGACCTTGATATTGTGGCGGAATTTGGTTTGCATTTTGCCCCTTCTTATCTGCCACATCTCCCCAGCCCTCCAATGGATGCTGGTTTCATTCCTGCTCCTTTCCTGTGCTCGGACGTGGAGCATGCTTTCCTTGCTTTAAGGGAGGATTCTTCTTGTAGCCCTGATGGCATTTCCCCTCTCTTTCTCAAATCCTGTGCTAAATCTCTTGTTACCCCTTTCTTTTTGATCTACCAAAGTTCCTTTTCTTCCTGCACTTTTCCTACTAGTTGGAAAGAAGCTAATATCACCCCTGTTCATAAGGGTGGGTCCCTCCATGATGTTAATAATTACTGGCTGATTAGTTTACTTTGTGTCGCTTCTAAAATCCTTGAAAGGTTTTTCCATAAATCTGCTATGAGCATTTGTTAACATCTCAATATCGACTTTCAATTTCAACACGGCTTCCTCCCAGGCCGTTCTTGTCAATCTAACCTACTTGAAACTTAAAACCACTTTACCACCTTCTTGGACAAAGGGATGCAATGTGATCTTGTATTCTTCGACTTCAGCAAAGCCTTTGATTCTGTTTCTCACTCCCTTCTCCTTAACAAACTGTCTTCTTTGAATTTTCCTAAATCACACATTTCCTGGATAAACTCTTATCTTTCTCAGAGACGACAACGTGGTTCCTCTAGTGATTGGATCCCTGTTACCTCTGGGGTCCCCCAGGGATCTGTTTTGGGCCCCCTTCTTTTCAATTTTTTCCTGAATGACCTCCATTGTGTCATCCACTCCTTTAGCAGGAGCTATGCAGACCGCCTGAAAATTCTCTCTCCCGCTTATTTCCATCAAGATCTTCAATAAGACATCGATGCTATTGCCACCTGGTCGACCAAAAACTGTCTTGCCCTTAATCCTCCCAAATGCATGGTGCTGCATTTTTGGCATAACAACCCACATTACAGCTGCCGCCTTGGTAACACTACTATCCCTACTAATACGTCCCATAGGGACTTGGGCATTTTGGTTGATTCGTCTCTTAAATTTCACGTTAATACTAATTATATCATCGGCAAAATCTTTAAAAAAGCCCACTATATTCTTAAAATTCTCTCTGCTGTCTCACCAAAGCTGTTTGCTCTCCTGTACAAAACCTTCCTTCGCCTTAAACTCGAATTCTGTTCTCAGATTAGCCGCCCCTGTTATGCCTCATTCTTCGCCCGTTTTGAAACTTGTCAGCGCCGCCTCACAAAATGGTGCCTTCCCCTAAAACACTTTTCTTCTGAAGAACGTCTTCGCAAACTGTACCTGACCCCTGTCAAAACCAGATTCCTCCGTGATCTTATCCTCACGTACCTAATCTTATACCACCACATTGACGTTCAGGCTTCTGACTTTTTCTGTCTTTCTCATACCATGACCAGGGGGCACCCCCTTAAACTCTGTGGAAGTATATCCTCTGGCAATGTGCGGCACAGGTTTTTTTCTGAACGTGTTGTCGAGGTATGGAATGCACTGCCTGTCTCGGTTATTCTTTCCCCTTCACTTGATGCCTTTAAAAATCGGCTGGACCACTTTCATTGCTTATGCTTTGTTTGGTGGTTGGCCCCTTGTTGGTCTGTGTTTTTGGTGGTTTTATCCATTTATAATGCTTGTAAAAGAATAAAGAAAAAATAAAATGGGAATGTGAAGGGGGCAAGGTGAAAATTAATGCAAGATACAAAACTTTCTAAAGCAGACATATGGGTAAACAATTTCAAACAATTCAAAAGTTGCATGGCCAAAGGAAAGGTAGGAAAGAATTAGAAAAAATGGGATAGGATCTCATCTGCCTTACCACCAAGGTCAGACCTGCCAGGGACACATAAGGTTCTCGATGGTATCACCAGTCGTGTGGAAAAGAAGAAGGGTGAATGGCCAATTGTCATATAACAAAACAATGAATAAAAAATTCAAAATAATGTAAAGATTTTAAAAGTTTTTACGTAAGTAGAACGTCATATTAAAAATAAAGTAATTTAATTTAGATGATTCGCCTTGTTGCAGTTAAAAATTGAAGTAACAATCCAGTAGAAGGTGTTAAAACAAAGAGTTAAATGTAAAAAGTTGAATACAAAATTGTGGTCTTTTAAGAAATCGAGTTAAGTGGTTTGTGCCTAACAACTACCTAAACACATTCACGGATGGTGCCATAACTGTCTGCTGAGAGAGAGAATTCTAAGCAGGAGCCTTCCTTACAGCAAAGACGACATTCAATTCTTGTAGTAGGAATGATGAGTTTGTAGAGGCACCCACGAGTCCATTCGCTGGACAAAGTTCAATAATAGGTAACTCGATGGGCAGAAAACCCTGAAGAAATTTAAACGTCAAAATGAGGTCGGCCTTAGGTCAACGGAGTTCCAAAGAGTCCAAGCCCAGTTGGGTAAGACGCAAATGGTACACTGCATGCTTCAAGCCTGGCAATGATATGGTGAAGCATCACTAGATGGATTCAAGGTGGTCGATATCCTTAGGAAGGCATGGGGACCAAACTGGGCTTGCATACTCTAATAATGGCCGAACATAGACCTTGCAGGCCCATAGCTTAGTATTCAGACAGCTAGAGGTAAAAATCCTAAGGACGATAGCCAAACAACGATTAGCATTCACTACCATTTGTCCACAATGGACAGTTGATTTTAACCCCGAGTCATACCATGCACCAAGATCCTTCACCAAATTACCTTGAGAAAGAGGAATGGCATCGATTGCATAAGTACACATAGGATTTTGGTTACCAATGTAGTAGCTTTTACATCTAGTGATGGAGATGGGTAATAGCCAGTCCTTAACCCAGCAGGAAATAAAGTTAACATGCTGGATCAGTAAGTTGTCCTGTATGTGAATGACTGGAGAGTGAAGTTTGAGGACGTCGGAAAACTTTTGCTGCTCCGCATTGTGATATTTGCAAGAAAGGTCGTTAAGAAAAAGGATAAACAAAGAAGGGCCGGGCACAGATCCTTGTGAGACCCCCCTGACAATATTCACTGGGCAGAAAAAGAATTATTAACTGCAATTCTCTTGAGCACAGCCAGTCAAAAAAACTGCTAGCCATGCCAAAAGCTGTCCATCAAACCCATATAATTTAAGTTTCATGAAAAGTTTACTATGCATCACCGTCTTAAAAGCTTTTTAGAAGCAAAATGAATTAGTATGTTGAATAGTAAAGTCGGTTAGTACAAAATTAAGTAATTTTAGTGCCAGTACTTGACAGTAAAAGTAGCCGTGAATAAAAGTGCTTGAGGCCTGCCAGGAAAAACTAACCGAAGCGTGTATTTAAGTTTTACTAACGTTGGCCGAAATAGAGATTAACCCGTACGATTTTTATTCTGCATAAGGTAGGTACTTTTTGATTATTTTTACAAAACAACAATCCTTTATATATATTAACTGAACTTAAAGTGACATTAAAAATAAATTCATGACATTACAAATTATGACATTACAAATTGTCAGATGGATTTATACCAAAGTCAGGGGGTTCTTGTGTAAATAATCTGCCAATTTACTGCCATAAACTAGTGCCTAACCCATGATTAAAACCAAGAATTGTAAAAAAACACACGAAAAAATGCGGCAGATGCCAATTTATTGTGTAGACGGTACCCTACTATTAGCGTGAGTATTCCGTAGAGTGGCTAATTTTGAACGAAACATTTTTAATTAGCAACATATTTAGACTCTGAATGGTGTATTTGCGTACATAACACTCAACTGAACCAATTATTTATGCCAGTTCGTAATAATTTGCAGAAAAAATACAGTGCACTTTTAGTTTCAGTTTACCGATTAGTGCTCCATGGAAACCTCGCTACAAAAGTCGCTAATTTTAAGGTTTATTAAGTATAGAATCCAAAAACTTTATTCTAAAACTTTATTTTAAGATTTGGTCTTACCCTAAAACTTAAAATTAGCCTTGTTTATATATAAAATTGATAAAATAAACATCATCTTAACTGCTCTTAGAGTTCAACTGTCCCGTGCAAACATTTTTATCCAAATGGAGCCCTTGTCCGCAGCAAACTTGATTATGCGTGCATGGTGTATGGTTCGGCTAGTGACTCGACTCTCCAGATGTTGGACACTGTGCATCACAGTGGCCTGCGTGTGGCGACTGGGGCATTTCGAACTTCTCCAGTGGTCAGCCTCTATGCTGAGGCCTCGGAGCCACCTTTGGCCATTCGTCGGCGAAAGCTGGCCATTTAGTATGCTGTGCGTTTACGTGCTGTGGAATCCAGTCCTGCTTGGTCCATGGTGTTTGGGCCAGACTTGCGAGTCGGTAGACGCAGGGTGGGTAAGGGTGATTTCCGCGATAGGCTCCAGCAGTCCTGTCACGAGATAGCCTTTGAGGTGCACAGCGTCTTGAGGCTTGGGGGGATGCCGGTAGCCCCTTGGCTTGTCCCAAGTGGCATTTTCATTTTCGCTCTGGCGTCCCTCCCGAAGGGTTCCACTCTACCTGCACGGTACTTACACGAGTTCCGGCGGCTGTGTTCTCAGTACGCCAGTTATCAGCGGCTGTTTACTGATGGGTCGAAGTCAGACGCTGGCGTGGCTTGTGCTTGTGTTTGTAAGGGAGTGACGGTTGCCCATCGCCTTCCATCAGGCTATTCTGTGTTTTCTGCAGAGCTTTTGGCTCTCGGTTTGGCGGTGGAATGGATCCTTGGCCTTCAGGGCACGCATTTCATTATCTTTAGCAATTCCATGAGTGCCCTGGAGTCTTGGCGAATTACAATCCTCGGAACCCCTTGACACAACGTGTCCAAGCTTTGCTTTCCCGCTTGCCTGGCCAGCTGAAAACCGTGCTTTTTTGCTGGATCCCGGGCCATGTTGGGATAGGTGGAAATGTGCAAGCGGATTCTGCAGCAAAAGGGGCCCTTTCTGGCCCTCTCGGTAGGGATCTCAGGCTTGTTCCCTCGGACGCTTTTCCAACTCTGCGTCTGAGGTTACATGCTTTTTGGCAAGCCTCGTGGGATGGACAGGACGGCAATAAATTACGAGCTATTAAAGGCACTGTTGAGGAATGGCACTCGGCGTGTCGCCGCAGTCGCCGTGAGGAGGTGGTGTTGGCCCGTTTGCGCATTGGTCACACTCGACTTACTCACTGTTTCCTTTTGCGGGGGGGTTGACCCTCCTGAATGTTATTGGTGTCGGCGGCCACTTATGGTCCGGCACTTCCTTGCTGATTGTTGCCATCTTGATGGTTTTCGTCGTCGTTTCCATCTTCTGCATGACATTGTGCGTCAATTGGGCGATAAGTCTGTCCTCCTGTTCGGTGTTTTTCAATTTTTGCAGGAGGTACAGATGTATGACAAGATTTAGATTAGGGGTTTGCATAATATCTCTGTAATAATAATAATAATAAATTTTGACCACATGTGTGTCAAGGTAGTTGGAAGGGGAGAGTGTCCCACTAACACCAATCCTAAAACTAAAAGTCTGATCAGTCACCAGGTGATGCCCGCAACTGCCCAACCCACCCCGGCCGCTTCAAGAAACGTTCAAACGAGAGACCGCACAAAGCGTGTTTGAAGGCTGCAGTGGAATTTGCCGAGACTGCCCTCTCAGGAAGGGAGTTCCAGGCTGGGATAACCCGAACAGAGAAAAAGTTTTTTCTACAGTCACGATTTACCCTTGGAGCCACCAGTTTCAAAGAGTGCCCATGTGTGGAGTGCACTGTGCTCAATTCGAAAAATGGCAGGACAACATTAGTGTGTTCGTGGAGAATTTTAAAAACCAAAATGAGATTAGATCTCAAACGGCGAAGCTCAAGAGATTCAAGACTTGCTTTCTGCAAGCGTGCACAGTAAGGCATCTCTCGCAAATTTGGCAAACTCTTCGTGAAACGTCGCTGCACCGACTCAATTAGGTCAATGTCCTTCAAGAGATATGGTGACCACACAGAGCTTGCATATTCCAACAATGGCCGGACAAAGACTTTAAAAGCCCAGATCTTAGTTGTGATATTTCCCAATCGAAAACAACGGTTCACAATGGCAAGTCGTTTAAATGCTGCCGTGGACACATTCCTGCAATGCAGAGACGATTTTAAATCAGATGTCAACCAAATCCCAAGGTCCCGTACGTCTGATACATCTGGAATGCGGTTATTATCGATCAAGTAGGAGGCTGGGTTTATATGATGGCCAATGTGGAATGACTGACATTTTTTGATGGAAATTGGCAATTGCCATAAATTAGCCCAATGACTGACATTGTCTATCATGCAAGCAAGTGCTTCAGTGTTTTCTGCAGTTAAGACCTCAGTGCTCAGCTTAAGATCATCTGCAAATTTAAAACTCGAAACATTTTCGCTATTGCACACAAGGTCGTTCAGATAGACCACAAATAGCAGTGGCCCGAGGACGGAGCCTTGTGGTACACCGCTGATGGTTTGCATTTTGGTAGAAAACGTATTTCCAACAATGACCCTCTGGGATCTATTTGATAAGAAGGCAGCAATCCAATTTAGCAACTTACCGCCAAAGCCAATGTTTCCAAGTTTGAATAATAATTTGTGGTGAATAACAGATTCAAAAGCTTTTTGAAAATCGAAATAGACAATGTCAGATGGCACCCCGATGTCAAGAGCACTTGTCCAGTTGTCCATGGCAAGGAGAAGCTGATGGGTTACAGAGCGCCCCGGCATAAAACCAAACTGGTCACAGTTAATCAAGTTGAACTTCTCCAAAAAAGACAACATAGTATTTCTAACTATGGTCTACATGACCTTGCATGGAACAACCGTAAGAGAAATTGGTCGATAGTTTGAAGGGTCTGCCGCCTCACCCTTCTAATGTGTGGTGCAGTAGCAACCCGGACCACTGCACTGTGACTGAGGTTGGCGCTAATGACCAAGCTGTCGACGCGCCATTAAGCCTCAATCCCCCCCCCCCAATGGCAAATGCAGCTGTGGAAACTGGTTTTATAGGTGGCTGGCCAGTTAAAAATGAAATACTGTCTTGACCGTTTTGAAATTTCAAAACCAACTTTTGCTTTTTTGGTTAAGCAGGTCATCCAAACAGTATATAAACTAGGATTTTCTGTGGTTTAAACCAGTGTTCCCCCGCACGGTCGAGGGAGCACATCGCCCTTCCCTAGCCAAATTGTGCTAACTAAGTACTCAAGGTGGTCAGGAAAACAACGATAGGTTTTCTTTTTAACTAATACAAGTGCTTCCCTAGCTAAATTGAGCTAGCAAAGTACTGTCTAGTCAGGAAGCCAAGTAGGAACTTTTTTAGGAAGTAAAGAGGATCATAATATGGTTCTCTTTAATCTAAAGGTTGACGACCACCTCAAAACAGATATTCTCCGTAAACACTGAAAAAATAAACTTCGAAATTTTACGTGATAAACTTAATAAAATAAACTGGAACTCTCATCTTCCTTGCACAAAAAGTGTTGAACACATTTTGAACGTATTCCATACCACACTCACCAATTTGGTAGAACAATCGAGCAAAATTATCTGTAATAAATCTAACATTGAAAGGAGAATGCCAAAGGAAATTAAGAAACTGCTCCGAACAAAAAAGAAACTCTGGAAAAAGTTAAAAATAGAAAAGAAAGTCGATTCGTCCAATAAGGTAAACTATAATAGAGTTCTAAATAAACTAAAAATTGCATTAAAAAACCGTGAAATAATCAGGGAAAACAAAATGATACAAGAAGGAACCATTGGTTCTATTTACCGACATATTAGGCGTAAAACACATAATGCAACCAAATTGCCATCGCTCTACTTTGAAAATAAATTAATAACTGATGAGGTGGATAAAGCCAATGCATTCAATGTTACATTCTGCAATAACTTTGTTGAAGACAATAATATTAATGATAATGCAATGATCTGTAATAGTCTGAGTCCTGCTAATATAACTGAGATGAAGCCTGTTACCTTTAATTTAAAAACTATCAATGATAAATTAAGTAAACTTAAAACAAGTGCAGCAATTTGCCCTGACGGGTTCTCATCTACTTTTTATAAGGCATTTGCATGCGAACTCTCATATCGTTTATTCATAATACTTAAATTGTCAATTGAAATGGGCAGTGTGCCAAATTGCTGGAGAAAGGCAAAAGTTGTTCCGATCTTCAAAAAAGGAAATACTGCTGAGCCAGTCAACTACCGTCCAATATCTCTAACATATATCCCCTACAGAATTCTAGAACGTATAATCAGAGATGCGTTACAGGAACATCTGTATAAACATCAACTTATTCCATGCGACCAGCTTGGCTTCCTGCCTGGCCGTTCCACAACTGCACAATTACTAGGTTGTGTAAGGGATTGGACAGACTCACTTGAAAAAAATATACCGGTTGAGCTTATCTGTGTAGATTTTGTAGATAGGGGAGAAAACTTTTAATTGGATAAAAGATTTTCTGGCAAATAGGACGCAAAGAGTATCAGTAGGAGAATCACTTTTGGACGTTGGTAAAGTTACCAGTGGTGTACCACAGGGTTCTGTAATTGGTCCGCTCTTATTCATGATTTTCATTACAGATCTTCGGTGGTATTACAGTGGTATTCGAATGCCAAAATTTGCGGATGATATAAAACTTTATGGTAGCGTAGAAAGCGATGATGACAATGAAACTTTGCAGCGTGAGATTACCACCATCTACAATTGGTCAAATACATGGCAACTGCCTATAAATATCAGTAAATGTATTACACTACCTCTGGGTCGAAATAATGGAAACTTCATATATGAAATAAATAACATAAATCTGGAAACTAAGCAAACCATCAAAGATCTTGGAGTTCATATTTCGGCCAATCTCAAATTTACTAACCACTGCAATCATATTACGGCAAGAGCAAAACAAACTAGGTATCTTATTAGGCGCTGTTTTGTTTCAGGGGACGAAACGACTCTGATTAGAGCATTTATTGCATATGTGCGACCCATTGTGGAGTACGCTAGGCCAGTCTCCGTACCTTGTGAAGGACATTAAACTAGTTGAGATGGTGCAGAGATCTTTCACAAAGTACTTGCGTGGTTGCAGAAACTTGACGTATGCGCAGCGATTAGCACATTTACACCTCGAATCATTGGAACGTAGACAGCTGGTGGCTGATCTCTGCCTTACTTTCTCCATGCTGAGGGGGCTCATTGACGTGGATCCCAAGATGTATTTTGTGGTGCGAGGAAATACGTTCACCAGGGGCCACCGTCTTAAATTGACGGTACCTACAACAAAGAAGAAAAATTGTGCCAGATATTTCTTCTCTAATAGGATTGTTGGCCCATGGAATTGCCTACCCCCTGAGTTGATCGAAGCTGGGAATCTGGGGTGTTTTAAGCGAGGTCTTAAAAAGGTGGATCTATCAAAATTTATGAAATGTTTTTAATCCTAATTGTATTTTATTTTGTTTTAAACTTAATAACTTTGACTGGTGTAAGTGGAATGAAAATTTCCCTTCCTATTTCTTTTATTTTGTTTCTTGTGGGTTATAGATTTTATTATTATTATTATTTTTATTATTATTATTTTTATTATTATTATTTTAATTTTTTTAATTTTATTACTTTTATTATCGTATTAGGATTGACAATTGGTTTTGGCCAAGCTTTAAGCTACGATGTATTTATTTATTTTTTTATTTTTTAAACATACCCGGCTTTTCCCCTCATTTGTCCCTCACGTTTGGCGATGCCATCGGGGACCTTTGTGTCCCTGGTAGGTCTAACCTTGGTGGTAAGGAATTCGTGGCCCCAACCCAATACCATCAACCCATCCTCTGTAGCCGAGCCATCGTATTTGTTTTAAACTTTTAAACTTTTAAACTGTTCAACTTTTGTAATTTTTAACTTCGGATGGCAGTTAGTGACCACCAGGTCCTTGCCATTCCGGTTGTGTTTGCAACGAACCTATTATTACTATTATTATTATTATTATTATTAGTACTCAAGGTGGTCAGGAAAACAACGATAGGTTTTCTTTTTAACTAATACAAGTGCTTCCCTAGCTAAATTGAGCTAGCAAAGTACTGTCTAGTCAGGAAGCCAAGTAGGAACTTTTTAACTAACACATGTGCTTCGCTAGCTAAGTTGAGCTAACAAAGTACTCAGTCTAATCAGGAAGCCAAGTAGGGACTTTATTAACGCAAGCATTTCCCTAGCTAAATTGAGCTAAGTACTCAGTTTTAGTCAGGAAAGCAACCATAGGTTTTTCTTTTTAACTAACACAAGTGCTGTTCTAGTTTATTAATGGGTAAGTGCTGTCATTTAATTTGTCATTTATAACAAGTTATTATTTTTTTATGGTAGTTTTTAGTATTTTCAAAGTAATGATAATGTTTTGTGCTTATTTTGGGTATGAAAATACGATTTGTCTCTTATAAATGTATTTTAATTTGAAACTGTAAAAAGTACTGCTGTGGACTCTTTAGGGATGGGTGTA
The DNA here is from genome assembly GCA_023313725.1 of Lithobius niger. Lineage (NCBI taxonomy): Eukaryota > Metazoa > Arthropoda > Chilopoda > Lithobiomorpha > Lithobiidae > Lithobius > Lithobius niger. The sequence goes on along the minus strand of JAHWFP010185620.1, from coordinate 77,980 downwards.
GGGGGCCTTCTTATAGATTTTAATTGGGGACTTTTAGGGGGAGAATTAGGGATCCCTTCACAATCTTAATTAGGGATCTTTTTAGAGGCTTTTAGGGGATTAATTAGGGACCTTTAGGGGCTTTTTAGGAGGATAAATTAAAGATTTAATTATTCGCACAAGGTCTTTGAAGTCCTTTAAAGTCCTTGAATTTGTTTAGAAAAACTTCCAGGCCTTGAAATCCTTGAAATTGTGAGCTATGTTCTTGAAAGGCCTTGAATTTAATTTTTTTTCGTCTTACTTTAAAATAATACCCCTAACCTAATTTACAACAAGAAAAAAGCCAGAAAGCAATTTTTCCTCGTGTTTTACCTCTGGATTTTTCACTTGGTTTTTTTTTCTGGTAATGTTTAATGCAGAACATTTTTATTGTTTAATGAACTGTTGGTGGCTCTTCACTTGTAAAACTAGATCTTATTTGAGTAAGCTTGTTGGCTAACAAAGGTTCTTTAAAAACAGCATTGGTGTTGGAATAGTCCTTGAAAAACGACACCCGTTTTGGAAAAAGTTCTTGCAAGTGTTTGAATTTCTTGTGTGTGATGTTGTGTGAACCTTGTTAATATGAATTATATTAATATTAATTATAATATGAAATAAAAATAGGAATGAATACAGGGTGGTCAACAAAAAACTGACTACCAACAATTTGCTAAGTCAAAATTTTCTAGTTAGCACACCTTAGAACCAGAAGAGGACAGAAATCTTCCCGTTTCCATTAGATTTGATTTGTCTTCTGGTTCTGAGGGGTGTTAACTAGATGAGTAGGACTTAGAAAATTTTGGTCATCAGTTTTTTGTGGATCAACCTGTATATTTCCATAAAAATACTCAAATAGACAATATTTGCTTGCCTATATCAGGCCCTGAATGTAAGATTTTCGATATGGGTCAAAAAAATCTGCTAAACGCTTATTTCCTACTTGGTGTGGAATTAGATCATGAAACCATGGTAAAAGATCTGGGTGTTTGGTTTGCGTCAGACTTGAAAAGTGAATCACATTGCGACCAAATTGCAAAATCTGCTCGGCAGAAATTGGCCATAATTAAACGTTGTTTCACCTCTGGTGATTTGGCTACCTTGGTCTGGGCATTTAAGGTCTTCCTGAGACCAATTCTTGAATATGTCAGCCCAGTATGGTCTCCCTACATGCGAAAGCACATAAACAACATTGAGTTGGTTCAAAGATCGTTCACTAGGTATCTATCGGGTATGAGAAAAAAACCCATATTCCGAACATTTACAGATTCTTAGGTTTGAAGCACTTGAGATGAGAAGACTAAAGTTGGACTTGACATTGACATATTCCATTCTCCATGGTCTAACAGGTATACCAAAAAATAATTTTTTCTTGTTGTGTGATGGAAGCGTGACAAGAGAACATCGTTTTAAGTTAACTGTACTGCCTATCAAGAAGGATTGTAGTAAATTTTTTTCTCCCACCGTGAGGTTAACCCATGGAATGCACTTCCTTCTGATGTTGCTCAGGCTACATCCCTTGCTGTTTTTAAACGTAAACTCAATAAGGTAGATTTAAGTAAAGATGTTAATACTTGTGCATAACTTTCTCATGGACGACGGCTTTTAGCCAGACTTTACTTTGTTTGTTTTCTCTTTTTTTTTATTATATTATATTTATTTTTTGGCAAGATACAAGTAGTCAAATAATCCTTCCTTGACCTTTTGTGTTATCACAATGAACTTTTTTATTTTTATTTTATCTTGATTATGATTGACAATTGGTTTAGGCCAGGCTTTAACTGCAATGCATTTTTTTTTTTTTTTTTTTTTGTAACATTGACAATGGGACGGCTTTTCCCCCTCACTCGTCCCTCACGTTTGGCGATGCCATCGGGGACCTTGTGTCCCTGGTAGATCTAACCTTGGTGGTAAGGCATTCGTGAGCCCAACCTTATACCATCAACCCTTCCTTTGCAGCCGGGCAACCGTCTTCGTTTAAACTTTTAAACTTTACAATTTTTAATTTTTGTTTTAACTTCGGATGGCAGTTAGTGACCACCAGGTCCTTGCCATTTCGGTTGCGTTTGATACAAACTAAACTTATAAAGTTATAAACTTATATAAACTTATAAACTTATAAACTTTGTATAATTAAAATGCATACATCATACCAGCCTTTCACAGTCTATAACTGGCATTATAAATTATGCCCGTAATTCCGGCTCTAGTTATTTTATGTGTGACATTTATGCTCAGAACTATTTTAAATTGTGTATCTACAACAATGAATGATTACTGTGTGTCCTGCTGAGTTTTATCACTGCCATTAATACTCAGAAAACAGTTTTTATTCTTTCAGTAGGGAAAAGAAATTCTTCGGTGAGCTTATATCAAAGCCTTAGAATTCTAGATAAATTATTCTGCTGTATTTATATGTGACAGCTGTAATTATGTCTTTGCTCGTATGTCCATCTCCGAACTTTTCCAAGGGCGAGAGGGGACACGAATTTTTTGGTGCTATATTAGGAATCAGCTGTAAGTGTTGCCGTTTAATTTTACATTTTATAAAAAGTTACTGGTATAACTTGGCAAGGTAACCTAATGGTTAGCACGACCATTTCATGTGCAAGAGGTCCTTTGTTCGATCCTGACCTCAGCCACCCCTGACATTTTTGGGAAGATAAGGGCCCTGTGATGCCTCGTGCTCATGTCGATTGTGGCATGTAAATGCTCCTAGGAATTTCCAATTATAATTACCTATCAAAATTGTTCCTCTCTCCTCCTGGTGCCATGGCTTCTGTTTGGAGCGCTGCAAAATTAAAGCTATAACTTTGAATGTGTGTGAAATCCCCCCTGCCTGTTTCTTAGGTATCTTGTATTGTGTACAGGAATGTGACTGCCTTTCTTCCAAAATGTTGGAAAGGACTAAAAAACTTTTTTTTACATTGGTTTTTATGTAAAAAGAATTTAATACATTTTTTAGGTAGTTACAAAACTTGGAAATCAGGGTTTCCGCATAAGAAATTCATCCCTGCTAGAGGGAAAATGATAGAGGGTGATGTTTGTAACTTTATATGTTATGTTAAACGTAATGGTTAACATGTAAAGTCAGTTGCCTTGATTCGAATTTCAGACAAGTAAGCCCGTTTTTCCTAGAGGGAAAATGGGGGCGGGGGGGGGGGGGGGGATGTTTGTAACTTTACATGTTATGTTAAAAGTAAAGGTTAACATGTAAAGTCAGTTCCCTTGATTCGAATTTCAGACAGGTAAGGCAGTTTTTCCTAGACCAGTTGCAGGCATGTGACTGCCTTTCTTTCGAAATGTGGGGAAAAAACCAAAAAAATGGATTTTTAAATTGGTTTTTATGTAAAAAGAAATTCACAAGTATTTTAACGTATTTTGAGGTGGTTACAAAACTCAGAAATTAGGGTTTCTGTGGAAGAAACACAACCCTGATTGTGTGGCTACCCTCAAGTTCACATTTTTAAATTAACTCTGGTATCTCATGAACTTAATAAACTGTTTCTTGATTTATTCAACCTAACCCCAAATTTAGATAAGCCGCTGTCTTTTGGTGGTCAGTTATAATTTTTCTTTGCTGCATTTCTGATAAAATTTCAATCATCTACTTTCGATGCAGGTCGTGGACTTATACAAAGGCCTGAGTCTCTTTATTGGGTCTTTCGGATCGTCGTAATATTTATAATCGACTCTGCTACCCACTTTTTTAACCATGCCAGTCCTTTGTTTCTTGAGGTCGTCTCAAATAGAAGCGATAACAGACCTGTACTTGGCGCTCCAAATAGATTTAAGCTGATTTAACTTCCGGCACGATGGAAGTTTCTTTCAAGTCTTTGAAAATTAGCAAGTTCCAAAGCCCACGTCTCCCCACGTACTGTTGGTTCTCGACCAGTGCGTCATTCTCAAAGATTTTAACCATTTTAATTACCGAAGGTCAGCTCACCTTTTTTCTTATCATACTGTAAACCGAATACAGGGTCAGTATCTTTGGGATTTTCGAAAAATTTTACCAAGAAATATTTAGTAGTTTCTTCAATATTCAGACCATGTAACAAACTATCGAGGGACCTTAGCGTGGTGATATTAGGTTGCTCAGGTGGAGTTGAAATGTGTCTAGCTCACACCACGGAATATGAAGAGGTCAGTTTAGGGCCGGTGCTCGTAGTTGCGTAATCAGTTTTGGAGTGGGGAGGAATTCTCATTATAGGAGCTACAGCCAGCCTTGAATATTGGGCGAGGCTGTAATCGAGAGTGGACTGTAATGTTTTCTGACTAGGAACAGGGGAGGGTGATAAAGCTAGTGATTCATAGTCACTAACTTCTTCGTCGCATTCTTCTGCTTTGTAAAATTTAATCGGCGTAGTTTGCGTGGCTAGAGTGTTTTTAATTGGCATAGTTTCGGTGGTTGCAACCAAGTCCGGTCCCGGTTTCAGGGTGCTTACTACCGGTTTACAAAAATTCTTGTAGCAATTCTTCTTGCTCTCTCTCTCACAAACGTAGATTTAAAAATTTTTTAGTTGAACGTCTTTTGAGTTTTGTGATTTCTTGTTCTGTCTCCATTCTTTTGTTTAATAGGTAAAAACGAACGTTTATATCGACCCTCGTTTAACGTTTTATTAATTGCTAAAATTCCATAAGGCTTTTTCCAACAATTTTGACACAATATTTTAAACTCTAAAAATTCCATGTCAGGACTAACATGATTTTCGTAAACGTGTTTCAAATTTAACTCATCCACCGGAAAAAGGATTAATAAATTTGCATTGTCTCTAACCACTTGTTTAGAAATTCTCGTGTAGGACTGACTGCAATAAAAGCATCGGCGATCGAAAGGTGTCCTTGGGCAAAGTAGCGCTGTATGTTTTTTTGTTTATCTAAAAGGCAGGTGTCAAACAGAATAGGTTTTCTAAATTTTGGGTCCAGTTCTTCGGGCAGAATTAAATCTATTTGAGAACTGTGAAAAAAGCGACATCCGTTCCATTTTTTTCCTCAATTTCGGTAAATATAGACTGCAATGCTATGTACTTTGGTTGACACAAAGTTTTACTGTAAATAAATAATCTGTCATTATCCAACCATCGCTTGTTACAGATAAAATGAAACAGTAAGTTAGTTTTTCCACAATTTGCGGGCCCGATAATTAGACATCTGTTATCTGAAGGTAAGAATGAGTGATTTTTCGGTTCTTTCTTGGGTACAAAAAAGTCGTAGTTTTTAATTTCCATCACATTTTTGTTTACACATATTTTTAATGCTTACAGAGATAAAACTCATAAAGTCTTCATCAGAAAACTTGTTACTGGAGACATCTGGATGGATCACTCCATATTCAACGGTGGACCACCACTTCACGTTACCGGGAGAATCGTTGGTAACATATACCGCATTAATTTTCCCGGTAACTTCCGTCAAGTTTAAAGCACTGTAAGATGGTAAGTTAAACCACGATTTGTCTATAAAGTTTTTGTTAAGTTTACCTTTTGTTTTGTGGATATTTTTGTAATCCCAAGTTTTAAGACATAGCGGTTTATCGCAGTCGCTTGCCTTTACGCAAGAGGAGTAACAGGGAGAAGCCGTGTGTATAGAATTGGGATAATTGAACATGTTCAAGGAAACTGGTTTCTGATCTTCATACTCAATCTCTAGTTTTTTTACATATGTACCGTTAAAGATTTTCAACAATTTTCGAGTTTCTTGTTCACTGGGAAAATCCACCCTTTATATTTTGATTTTTTTGTTCATAAAAGGAGATCCTGTACCCTTTAAATCGTTAAACTGTATGGAAGGAGACAAGTTATACTTTAAGCCATCGTTAATTTTTGTTCCTTTATCATCTTTAACTTTCAGCAAATTTTTTTTGCAAAAGATTGGAGACATTTGTTAGCCAGGTTGGTTGAGAGATTTTGAGGTTTGTCTATATACCTTTTTTAAATATAAAAAAAAATGGGAGGGAAATCAATCTACCGAGTAAATTGATTCCAAGCAATTCATTAAAGACCCAGTTTGTGAGAATAAGAGGTGCAATATTCTGAGAAATAAAAGAAAACACGACCGCCACGATTGGAACTCGAACCCGTAACAACCGCTTACTAAGTCTGGGATATTAATAGTATGCAGATGTCCTGGGTTCTAGTCCCTGTTGGGGCAGTTGTGTTTTCTTTTTTTTTAGGTTGTTGCATCTTGAATTCTCACAAATCCAGTCTTTTAATGCACATTGTTTTGTTTCATTCCTTACTCTGTCAATGTGTCCTTTTTTGGTCGGGGAGATTCGCATATTTAAAAAAGACGTCCGTTAATAAGTTTGGACAATCGTCGAAAAGGATGAGAGGGGAAAGGGGTGAAGTGGTGGGAGTCGGTCCGAGAGGACAGCCTGGACTAGGGTATGTGTTGACACCCGAAACCAACTGCGATATGCAAAATAAGCATTTAACCAGAGTAGGAGCATCTATAAACGCTAAAGATGCAGTAAATTATTCTCAGATCGGTACTGTGGCAACGAACTTTCAGAAACTTAAGACCGACTTGCCTCCTGCCATCTCTCTTCTCTCCGACGAGTTGGCTTCCGCCGTTTCTAGCATCAAGGAAAATTGGAAAATAAGCCAACAGTGAAAATCATACACTTATTTTCCAATAATTTGGCTTATTTTCCAATTTTCCTTCATATTATTTCCAGCGATTTATGTCTACTTGTTTCCAGCATCAAACAAAATGCGTTATACTTAGATGACAGGAATTTTTACGCAAAGAAGAAGCAAATTAAGGACATAGCTTTCCTTCGGCACGCTGCTGATGTGGCAACAAAAGTGTACGTTGACAGGAATTGTTTATTACAGGACGACCAGAAAGTATACTTCAATGCAACCACGAGCAGATTAGAAATTTAAGCAATCCTACTTGACGAATGATGCTATTACTAAGGTATTCGTCGATAATAATTGCTTGTTACAAGACAAGCAGAAAGAGCACTTTAATGCCATGAACAAACAGATTAGAAACCTTAGCGAACAAACTTTGCTGAGTGACACGTCTACGAAGAAATTTGTGCATGAAAACAGTTTCGTGCTCATCAATTTCAGCATGAAAAGCCCTTTAGAAGAATTGAGCGATTGGTTTGTTAATTCCGATTCTCTCTCGAGGTTCGTATGTACAAGTTCAGGTTTAATTCATAGAGCAATTTTATACTGTAGCGATTCGAGCGTTGCACTAGTTGCTAAATGTAAAATAGGTACAAGAGCCCTTTACATTACTAAACTAAAGGACAAGCATTCGACAGTTACTCTTTTCGAAAATCCTTACGTAATAGAAAAAAATTTGCCCATCGCGGTAGAGGCATTCGAAGAGTTTCACGTAGAGGACGTTTATTTCCAGTTAGATTTGCACGTAACTTTTCATTAAATGACTACTATCTAAAACAGCTTCGTAATTAAGTGCCTTAGAAAAGGTGCTTAAAAAATAAGCAAAAGTGGTCAAAATTTTGCACGCATTCGTAATTGTATTTTATTCTCGGTCCCAAGTAGTTTGCCACAGACCGGGTAAGACCCATGTTGCCAAAACTATCGAAATAGCAAGGTTCTCCCGAAACGGTGGAATAAGCTACCCAGTGACTTCCTCCTCCATCGTGGAAATATTCCAAGTTTACGATTTTGTTTTCACTAGTAGGCCAAAGTTTTAAGGGAAGCGTGTCTTTACTAAAAGTACCTCTGAATTTTGAAATTTTCATTACTCTAGCCAACACATTTAAATCAAATTTGCTAAAGGTTTATTAAAGTCGATTAAATCTTGGGTGGTCTTAAGCAAAGACCTCTGCCACGGGGCAATTTTTTTTTTTGCTTCTTTTTTTTGCTTAATTTTTTTTCTTTGAGTCAGGACCTTCCACTTGCTTGTGATGTCGAACTAGTTCAGCCAGATTTTTTGCATCGTTTTGCACCGTTTTTATGGCAAATACCACCCCTGCAGTTCCACCAGCCAATCCTCTAATCCCAGCTAAAATCGGTCGTAGCAATGCCAACAGCAAAAAGCCCCCTTTCTTTTTTCGTGATCTTGTTTTGAGCGCCATATCTTTTTTATTATTATCGTTATTATTTTATAAACAACTTAGATTCATTTCCTGACTCCAATGAGCAGAGCGTGACAAGTAGTGTTAGCTGGCACTGCTGCTCTAAAATTTAGTTTTAATTGTACGTCCACGATTCCTGATTGAAGCCTCTTGGACTATTTGGAGCAATCCAACACCACGAGAGGATAGGCCTTCTTCAACTAAAGAAAATTGAAACTCAAGTCGTTGGTGTCATAGCACAGGTGCCTAAATTGCTGCGCTATTCGGTACAAGCCGATGTACTCTCCAGTAGCATAATGTGCATTCAAATCGAGAAACGGATATCTCGATTCTTAATTTAGAATCACGTGAGCGTCTTGCAGATTGCAGTGATCGAACACGCCCGGGTTTCAAACTAAAGACTCATACCTGTTAGTTTGAAAAGCTAGAACTATCCATCTAGGTTTTTTGACCGCTTAAGTAGTCAGCACGTGCCAGGAGAAGCTGGTATTTTAAGGGATCTCACAGCTATCGTAATGCCAGTGCCAAAATCCTAAATCCTCAGTCGCTCTGCGGTAGATGAGACTATATAGTTTAAGTTTCTGCTCGTCCGAGGCAGTGACATTTGGAACGATCCATCTGATGCTATTTAGCATGACTTTGCCATTGGCCGCTTCTGCTGCTTTGAAGATGGCGTACGTGTCGCTCGCTCTCATGAGTGTGAGCACTTGTTTAGTTCCATAGATTAGCTTATCATAATTTTCGTCAAATCTCATGACGTGTTTCAACAGGATGGCGAAGGTAAAGTTTCCCTTGGGAGTTGTTTCAGCGATGATCGATGCGTGCCGCTGTTTGTATCCCAAGTTTTTGGTCAATTCAGCATCTACTGAAGCCGCACTGTCCAGCGCTTGACAACCCATCAACTTCCTTCTACAGCAAACTGTCCAATACTATGCAGAATCTTGTTCGACATTTCTGAAAGTACCTGTTGGTCCCCACCATAACCAGGTTGGAGTTAAAATAAGCTTTAATAGTTTCCTTATCCGTCGCTTTTTTGAAGAGATTGCATAACCAATTTGAGCTTTTATGTTTACCATAAGACATCGACGTTGTTCTAAAAGATTCCAATATTTGTCCTCGTACTGTTCCAACAAAATCAAAGGCTTAACTCACAAGAAAGTTAAGAAGCATCTGTTGAAAGTATGGAGCACAAGATCAAACCATCCTAAATCCAAACTGAACGGCCTCACCTCGAGTACTGTATCGTCTGTCACCTCTGTCTTGGCTTTGAAATCGTCAATCATGTCGGACAAGGCCCAGTCGATTCTGGTATCCTCTATTATAGGTACGACTAGAGATCTGACCATGTTGCTATAAGGTTGAAATTTGCTGGTATTTGAGAAATTATTCCTTCTATAACCGGGGATTAAGTTTAGGAAACGAAAATTTATGTCTTTTTTTAATACTCTCCAATTTCCCTTCCACGTTGTTTTAAGTCTCACCGCATGATTCACAGGTTACGTTACATTTTCCTTCGTGACGCCTTTCGTGCTTCCGTTTATATCTGTTGTTCCTGAACGGCTTTTTCGCAGTATTGACATTGGAAGCTCCCGTTTTTTTCTTCATCTATCATCGTTGGTCCTTTTTTTTTTTATCTTCTGAAACCGTCTCTTCGTTTGTTGGAAGAGACGAATGTGAAATCCTGGTGTGAGCCGTAGCTCGTTCCAAATCAGGGAAATACTTCCAACAGGCTGCGCAGTAATATATACCACCAAACTTGATTTTTTTAGGCATAATCACAATCATCAATCGAGACACGTAAAGTTTAACACACAAGGCTTCTCCAAATAACTTTCCACCTCTTCTCGCGATAAAAACTCAACCTTGGATTTCTTGTACTGGAATCTCGAGACCGCCTCATACTTGGTAGCCATGGCTGATATAAAAATCGACGGAATTATCTGCGCTTTTTATACCCACCGCACGTTCCCAGGGGTTTGTATCAAATGGTCCACGCGCTAGAATGTCACACCCCTCATCCGTAAAACTTGTGAAAAATGCTCCTCAAACAACGACACTTTAGAAAACAAATAAACCCTTAAAATATTCAAATAAGAACGGAGGACACAACGAGAAAGTTACACAAACAGCAACAAACAGCACAACACAACAACACAGCAACACTTTAAAAAAAACGCAAAAAAATATTAGGAACCCCCCATCTGCAGAAAGGAAGGAGGGGCCAAGAGGGGGGGGGGCGAGGGGACTGTTCAAAAGGACTTGTTTTCCACCAATTTGTCTACTACTAGAAGCTAACCATCAAACTTTGCACGAATTTGAGAAAGGTGTTGAAAACCAACCGCACAATAATTTGTTTAACATCCTCCATGGCAAAATCGTGCAAATTAATCTATGCTCACAAAGTGTGCGGGTGATCTTCCCACACACTCTGGAATATCCATATTGGCACTGTCGAAACTGGCAGTGTTCGAATTTCATTATAATTATATCCAGCTGAAGTATGGCATGCATACCAACCTTCGCTTTACGGATATTGATAGTGTGCATTACCACATCAAAACGGAGGATGTATACAAAGATAAGCTGCACGCGATTGATTCATTTGATACGAGTAATTATACTCCAACTCACAAGCTCTTCTCGGCAGTTACCAAGCATTGTCTGAGCAAGACGGAGACAAAATGGGCGGCGTTTTCATCCTGTAGTTTGCAGAGCTTCGTCTAAGATGTACTCGATCAGAATGCTTGGTCGCATAACTACTTTGAAGCCTAAGGATAACCCAGTCAGCATGCACTTAAAAAACAGTTGTATTTTAACATTGTAAATCCGTCTTAACATCTAACACCCCGGCTTAGAAGGGGACCTGGTCGAAAGTGCTAGCGTTGGCCACGAGTTGAGTACAGTGAGAATTACCAAGACTTTTCTTTCAGCCTAAAACAAAAAGGGATTTATGTTAGATGATGGGGAAAGTGCGATTAGCCATCGGGTACTTGGTTGGGATATGAAAACGATTTTGACTTCAAAGTGGACAAGATTAGCCATGAAGAATGTGAAGAAAAAGTCAACCTTGCTCTCGAAATGATAATGTCTGAGAAATTAGAAGAGACGAGAAAAATTCAAGTTTAAACAAGCGTAAACTTGAACCTAAAATTCAAGTGAAGCCTCCCAGTTTTAGCAAGAATATAATGTTAGTGAAATATGTATAATACTTAGTATAAAACTCGCTAAACTCGAGTAAACCTGTATCAAAATTTCAAGACCAGGTACATCTCCATGGTGTAAATACACAAAACTTAGCAGAAATTTCGCTAACTTCTAGTAAAGGAGGTTAAAATTCAAGAGTACCATCGAGGGTTATCGGAGCGATGTCACTAGAGAGTAAACCTTGATGTCACGACATCATGTAGCTTCCGGTCAATGCGGTTGTCGCAAATCTTGTTACTTGTGTGTTTGCTGGGGCCACTGGCCAATCATATGAGTCTTGTGTGGCTAATCTTAAAAAGGTGGAGTGTGTTGAGTTGTTAGTTGTTTCAGGTTTTTCTTAAACCATGTTTTTCGATGTTCAGTTCTTAATTTGCCCAATTTTGGTGGCAATGTTCGAAGCTTGTTTTGCCCATTCTTGGTGGCAGGTACAGTTCTTGTTTCGCCTATAGTTACGTTTTGGTTTCGTCCTTTAGTGGCGACGTTTTACAGTCTGTTTGTTAAGGAAAGCGTCTAGTTATCTGTCTGTTTATACCATAAGGGTTTCTGGTTGGCTCAAAAGAGCAGTTTCTTGTTTTTGAGAAGTTGGTTAATTTGTCTAGCATGGGCAAACTTTTGCTATTTCATGTTCTTCGGCTACAACCGAGTTGTAGCCCAAGACGCCGTTTTCACAAAAGTCGTCTGCCAGGACGCAAGTGCGTAACCCCTAGGCTTAACCCCTAACTTGGTCTTCTTTCACGTTCATCAATAAAAACAAGAAAGTGTTTTTAGTAGTTGGAGAGTAGAGGTATTCACGTGTGCTTTGATTGTATATGTTTGTTTCAGATTGCAGCTTTACAGACAACTGTTTCAATAAAAATTGAACATGGATAGATTGTTACGAGATATATGTGTTTCAAGTTTAGAAACAAGCTTTGCGAGGTGTAACTTTTAGAGCTTCTTGTGGGTGGTGGAGCAGGTCGCAACCTTTGTTACAAAAAGTGTTTGCTGGGGCCCACTGGCCAATTTTAAGAGTCTTATGTGGCTAATCTTACATAGGTGGACATTATCTGTGCCTTGTAATTTTATTTCCGTTTCCTGCCTCTAGAACCATCTAGAAACATCCAGTTTCCATAAAACCATTTTTACTTCATGGTGGTCAGGGGTTATGAAAGGGTATTTAATCAAAGGGTCCAGCAAGGAAAAATCAGAAAGTATTTGGGCCAACCAACTGGTTGGTCCTCCTTCGACCCCTGTTAGGGCTCCTAGTTAGAGGTTTTTTTGGTTAGGGCTTTAGTAGGCCCACTTTTGGTTAGGCTCTTTTCCCCAACCATAAACCAAACCTCTTAACTCTAACTTAACCTTAACGTTCCCCAGTTTTTGTTCAGCCTAATAGCTTGCTCTCCCACAGTTTGCTATTTTCGTCAATGGCAAACCTTTATGGCATCGTGACACCACTTCTGGTCAATGCGGTAAATCTTGACGTCACAACATCACACGACTTATGGTCAGTATGGTAAACACCTAGTTACATCTTGCCGTCACTTCAGGTCAAAGTGGTAATACTAAAATTCTCTAGTCTTCAGCAGAAGGGGAGGTCGCAAAAGTTTAGTTTGGCACCATAGTTAGGATAAGAGCAGGTGCAGGTAGCCAAAAACATGAAGCCAAACACAAATTTGAAGTAGCCAAATGCAAAAGAGGCAGCCAAGGATGGAAGCTTCGTGTGGAGTGAAAGGGCAAAAGCTGACCTTATATCGAATTTCAGTACGAGTACCATTTCAGTACGATGCATTCCCTATCAATCCTCTTGACTCTAGGAGTTTTAAGCAAGAGGTGTTAGAATAGTTACCACAGGGATAACTGGCTTGTGGTGGCCATGCTTTTACAGCGATGCAAAATATGCCTTGTCCTACTCATATTGTAAATGCCTACTGTACGGGAAATAGCCGAGCCAAATTGTAACTTCAGGACATAGACTGGCTCTGAGGAGTCGACCGATTGGGCTACGGTTCTAAGCAGGTGTGCCACTGGCAAAGGTACTGGGCGTGTCCAGAAGGAGCGTGCATGTTGATCGGCTTTGATGGCCTTTGCTGGGCATGGTTGGTTGTCTCTGCTTACATGTCAGACTGACGATCCTGGATCTGTGTCGGAGTCTATCCATGGATTGCCTCAGCTACAAAGTGTGGCATTCGTGAGGGCTACCTCGCGACCTTGTGCAGTTTGTCCAGTGCCCAACAGTCGACTCAGAACTGGCATGGACTGGGGTAATTACGACTGTCTAATTAACACAAACCATTGTGATGGTCGGTGTTAACACAAGATTATTTCTGCCCAGTGTTCTGAATGTAAAACTGACGAAATTCAACCAAGTGTGGGAGAAACTATGACTTTCTTAAGATAGCTAAATGTCTCGTCATTTAATTAGTGACATGCCTTAATGGATTAACGAGTTTCCTGCCGTTCCTATCGTCCCGCTGTCGAAGGAGTGTTAAATTCTCTGTGGATTTACCTGACCAATTTCCAGATTGTGTTATTTTCATGGAAGGGTCCTCTATTAACGATAAGACTGCACGTGCCCTCATGGTCCTTTTATTTAGTAAATAAGTCTGCAGTCTACAGTCTACTGAAGGGCCTTCGTCTGGATGACTCCAATTCGGTCTTCCAGGCAGAGGTCCTGGCTATCATCTGTGCCATTGACCACATCAGTGCTTCATTTTCTTACTGGAAAGACATTATAATTTTTAGTGACTCCCTTACTGCTTTGACTGCTATTTCCAACCCGATACCCTCTACGCTTTAGATTTTGGTGGCCCAGAAACTTTTAGCGAACTTCCGCCCACTGCTCAACTTTATCTTTCTTGTTCCAAAGCTCATATTGGCATCCCCAGCAACGAGGCGGCTAAGCATGCAGCGAAAGCTGCTACTCTGAATGTTGTTTTTTTATCCTTTCTCCATCCCACCTCTCATTACAAGAGATGAACTAAAAATGTTTACGTGGGCTACTAATAGAAGAGATGGGACGATTGCAATACCGGCTGATTGACGTGTAAGTTTTACCTTAGCATTTCCCTGGACTTTTTGGAGCTTCCTGCTAACACTGTTCAACTGTTTATGAACCACGGTAACTTCAGTGCCTATTTGCAGAAATTTGGCACTTAGTGCCAGGGCTCTTCCTATGAGTGTGGTACTCCACTTGAGGATTTCATGCATATTCTCAAAGAGGGTTCTCTTTTCAATCGTATTTATGCATGGGTTCTCCTCCTTAAGACTGCACTGAACTGAACTAGCTGCGTTCTTGTGTGAGGCTAGTTTTGTTGTTAGTTTTTTTGTTGCTTTTGAGGGGAATCCGCTGTTTGGGTCATCCTTTGTTTGTAGTATGTATTTGCTTGGTTGTGTCTTGCTAGAGTTATGTTTGTAGTTTTAGCGTAGTTTACCTTGTAGTTGTGAAATTGCATTTTTTTTCCTTGATTTACTTTTACCTTTTTACTGCCATTGTAACTTTGTTTGTATTGAACGATGCGCGATTTGTTGTCTTTTAATCTAGAATTTTTTTGCTTTAAAAACAAAATGTATACTTTTTTCTTGTTATGTGTCATGAGAACCTATGCTACACTGTTCTACACTGTGCTACACTTTAACAATTTTGCTTTGTTTGAGTTTTGAAATGGCGATCCTTTGGCTTTTTAATCTGTAATGTGAACCCAAGTTTTTCCGTACGTGGCATCTCTCGAGGATTTGGGGGCTCCCATCCCAAGAACGGTTCAGGAGTTGTGCCTGATCCTGATTAATTGCCTGTTAGGGCACGGTGGAGCTTGTGTCGTGCCGGGTAGGGAATGTGATGCCTTCCCTCTGCGGCCAGTTGTGGATTTATGCACTTGTGCATTAAGGAGATATGATGGCTACCTTCACTCGTGCGAGGCATGTGTGGAAGGAGTATTATGCTCTCCCTCCCTTTGTCGTGTGATTCGTGTACTTTAGTACTTTGGTGTTTGTGGTTGTGTGTGTTTTGTGGGGAGTTTCTTCCCCCACCGTTGGTTCTGCGGTCGGTGTGTCTTTGTGTGGAAGTGGTTGGGTTTGTTTGGCGGCAGTTTGGTGGCCTTAGTGGCGTGGTTCTGGTGGTCTTAAACCATAAAGGGATAAGAGACAGCGCAGTGGCGCATCACTTTAATGTATCAATAATCTATCTAACGAACCCACAGCCACGAGGCTTGTCAAAATCAGTGGGCAAAGAAGACCCTGTTGAGCTTCACTGTATACTGGCACTGTAAAGAGGCATGAGAGGTGTTTTGTAAGTGGGGGACAGCAATGTCGAACGTAAATACAATTACTTTCATTGTTTCCTTAGTTATTCAGTAAAGCAGGGTGCAAGCGTTTCCAGATGACCAGTGTTGTAGCCAAGCTAGGGACTCTAATTACCGTGGCGACCCATTTTGAAGACACTGTCAGGCCGTGAGTTTGACTGTGGTGGTATATCTGACAAATGGTATTGCTGATTTCCTAAGGCAACCTCAGCAAGGATGGAAACCTCGCATGGAGTAAAAGGGCAAAGCTGGCTATAAGTCGAATTTCAGCACGAATACGGAGTGCGAAAGCATCCCCTATCGATCCTTTTAACGCTATGGAAGTTTAGGCAAGCGGTGTCTGGAAAGCTACGCAAATACTGATGCAAACATATTTACATTGCCTTTTGGACCTATATGTCAGATTTCCTGAGGGGGAATTGAACCCACGACTTTTGAAACCAAAGGCGCAAGTTGTATTGCTGAGCTATACTGACATGACCGAATGTCAGTATGGCTCAGTGGTAGAACTTATGCCTTTGGTTTCAAAGGTCGTTGGTTCAATTCCCCACCCAGGCAGTTTGACATAGAAGTTCAAAAGGCAACGTAAATGGTTTTGCATCCGTATTTATTTAACCTTCTTGAGACATTTGGTTTTTCATTAGGTTTAATCAGAAACATAATCATTATGTTTAGGCCGTGTCAGTCTGGCTTAGCGGTAGGGCCTTGGCCTTTGATTTCAGAGGTCCTGGGTTCGATTCCCCGCTCAGGCAGTCTGACATATAAGTCCAAAAGGCAACGTAAATAGGTTTGCATCCGTATTTATTTAATCAGAAACGTTACCACAGGTATAACTGGCTTGTAGAGCCCAGGCTTTCACAGCGACGCCTCTTTTTGATTCTCCTACATCGGCTAATTCTATCATTGCGAAGCACAATTCGCCAAGCTTTGGATTGTTCACCAACTAATAGGGAACATGAGCTTGGTTTAGACTGTCATAAGACAGTTTTGTTAAACCCTACCGATCACTCGTCATTGAGATTGTTATTTTGCTAGTACGAGAGGAATTGTGCTTGGCCAAGTGGCGATGGTGCAAAGATACCATCCGCAGGACTTTAACTGAATGCCTCTAAATCAGAATCCTGCACAGACATGGCAATGTTACTTTTCGTGCCTCGACCCGAGGGAGGCACTTAGCGGTAGGGCGAGATAACGCAACCCACGGACTGCGGCTGGCTACATCCTTGCAAGCACCTACTTTTTTCAATGCGACCGAGTCACCCATCGCGCAGTCATGCTGTGGTCACTATCCCGCGGACTCATAGCATCCTAGGTCCCATGGCGTCAGACGACCTAGGTACGAGTCAGGGTATCGTACTTAGTAGAGCAGTCACCACACCGTGATCTATTGAAACTCTTCCTTCTACTGGGGAATTTGTTAGCATGAGACTGACTGTTCTCCCAATACCAGCAGCTGGAGTACCAGGGCTCACTTTTTCTCTGAAGTCAAATGGTGGTGGTAACAACCATACCTCCTCCCTCCCACAACCCTTGCATTCCAAAACTAAGTGCAAACTAACCAAAAAGCCAGAACCCACATTCTCTCCTTTTCTCTCAAGTCCAAATAGTAATGGTTAACATCCATACCATGCAGCCAGAGACTTAGTGCCACAACCCTTCCATTCCAACCCTTCCAAACTAACTAACTGGTTAGAACTCAGAATGCTGGGTGTGGCTTTTTCTCTGAACGCGATCTCAAAATGCATCAACAATGGTCATCGGAACTGCACCCGACTGTAAAGGCTGGTGGTATCAACAACACCAGACCCCAACAGGTGATCGTTCAGGGCACGGTCCTCAATAAAGTCGTGTGCCATTGAGGCGATGGCATTCAGCATCAGAAATTTCTGAGAAGTCCACGCCTTGCTGCCCTATATGCTGGTCCCAGCTTAAAAAAGACTTGTCAGAGCACTGGCTTGAGGTTAGTGGGATGGAGAAGGAGATTTCTGAGGAAAAAGGCAAATGATGGATGTGTTTGGTAGCTCCCCATTTGCGGGAATGTCCCAATTTAATGTTGCCATACCAATATTGTTCCGTTTGTTTCCATTTGCGTTGGTGGGCAATAAACTGTTTTCTTTCTTGACGGCATGAGTTTAGGATCCATCCATTTCTAGGGTTAAAATTCAAGGTTACATTCTTACTGGAGAAACTAATTTTTAGAAGTCTATTTTTCTAGATGCATTTTTGAAGCTTCATTTGGCCGAGAAAATTCACTATAATTGCAGAAAAGTACTCGTAATTGCCCAGAGAGATGTATGATAATCGAATTAAGTAATTTGTTGAGTGTTAACGTAAGAACCAGCCGAGTTATTCGCTAGTACTTGCTCATTTGGCTTGCTTTGCTCGAGAACATATTTTGTTTCAACACTTACACTGCTGACGGACATAGTCCAGTCAAAATAGGACATAAGGTGGAATGAAATCCCAAAGTCTTGGAACCTTCTAAGGTTGTTTGGGAAGGTCTAGTAAAGACTATATCAAAAGTCCTGATGATTTGGAGGTGAGCTGGCCTCGCTAGACCGTAAGATACCCAAAAAAAGGTGACTTTTCATTTGTTTTCCGTTAATATCTCGAAATCTGTGAGTCCTACCAAAAAAAGTTCCTAATAAACGTTAAAGAGGACAAAATTTACCACAAAAATTATTTTCTTCATTTTTTCTCTAGCACCAGTAGTTTACGAGATATTCGAGTTCGAAAATTGAGAAATCTTCGAAATAGCCAGACATCTACTATACGTGGTGTACATAGGTCAGGTGAATTCACTCTAACCTCATTTAAGTTAGTACACGATCATATAACATTAAACACTTATTTACTGCTATACGTATTTATTTACTACATATGCAGTTACTACACCAGGTTACTATATGTATATTACATCACATGGTAATATAAAATCAAGTCACAGTCAACGTCCTCCTCCTTAAGTTTATTGTCCTCAACAGTTGGTGTCAGGCTATTCAGTCATCATGGCAGTTGTGGCAGATAGCAGTGCAACTCATGCTTATTTTCTGGCACCGACACTTGTCTTCACAACATGTGGTGTATCTGCAAAATATGAGGTTGATACAACCTCAGGGGCTACAACATATTTGATTGCAGTAGGTACAAGATTGCCATTCTGCTAGGCTCCCAACCCCAAAGTGCAGCTAGCTGGTAACTCATTACCCATCCATAGTTGCAGTTGGTGGAAAACACGAAATAAGCATTGCAAAGCTGCACCTTCTGAGGGAGGGAGGAATAGTAGCTCCGACTTCATGTTGGTGGCAGACTTTGTGAAGTCATGGTCCCTATGCAAGTTGAGGGATGTTGTAGTAGGAGTAGCTCTAAACAGTCATGAAAAACTGTGATCTACCTCCGATATGTGTTAATACTTGGAAGTTGAGTGGTTGAACAGATCTGCTACTGAACGCAATGCCTCACGTCGTAACAGCAGTTTGTAACCAACTTCTTTCTTCTTCATGAAGGAAGTTTATGTCTTGTTGCACCCTGTGAATGCATGAGCAAATAGTACGAGATCTTTGAAGCCCTTCTATTGTTGTTGGGTTGAAGATAATACCTGTGTTCCTACCTTTCTATTACCGGGCTTATAGAAGGATATATTTCGGTGTGTAGCTGTTCGAGCTGTAAGAAGAAATATAGATCGACATCTTCCCCTACAATGGCTACATTGTCACTCACTCACTTTGGTGATGATGCTCCTGACAATTAGCTTGTCAGCATCATCAGGTCTTTGAAGGTATTGTACTCCTCTGCCATTTAATTTGGAGGAAGGCATTTTGATCAGCCTGGCCTTATGTTCATTAGATTGAAACTGATGTACCGGAGGCAGGACACAGATCTTTCTTGAGTCAGTAGACAGTTTCTCCTACTAAACGTCCCTCAACTTGCATAGGTACCATGCCAATCTAGATCGGAAATGAGCTACCAGCTGCAATTTGGGGTTGGGAGTTTAGTCAGAATGTCACTGCAACCAAAGATGCTGTTGCCCTTGAAGCTGTCCTCAACATCATAGTTAGCAGATGCACCACAGGTTGTGGAAACAAGTGTGGGTGCAGGAAAATAGGCGTGAGTTGCACTGCTATCTGCCACAACTGCCACGGTGATTATTTGAATAGCCTGACACCAACTGTTCAGGACGATAACCTTCAGGAGGACGTTTACTTCGACTTGATTAGATGTTATTAAATATGTATTTGAAGTTACGATTCCATGTTATGTTTAGTTACCTGATGTAACAAATAAATATGTATAGTGGTAAATACGTGTTTGATGTTGTAAGATTGATATAGTAACTTAAATGTGGTTAGGGTTGGTCCACCTAATCTATGTGCACCCCGTATAGCAGATCTCTGTCAATCACTGAGATTTCTCAAATTTAGAACTCTAATATCTCGTAAACTACTAGTGCTAGAGAAAAATGTATAGAATAAAGTTTGTGGCAAATTTTGTCCTCTTTAATTTTTGTAGGGAGCACTTTTCTGGTAGAACCCACAGATTCCGAAATATTATTTGAAAACGAATAAAAAGTGACCTATTTTGAGTATTTTATGGTCTAGCGAAGCCAGCTGACCTCCAAATCATCAGGACTTTTGATATAGTAATTTCTATACCTCCCCGAACAACCTTGCAAAGTTTCAAGACTTTGGGATTTTATTCCACCATTTGCCAAATTTGAGCCTTCGTTGACTGGAATAACAATTCCACACCAAAAAACGATCATGATCATTGTAGTGTGCTTTTATAGTAATGTTTAAGTTCATAAACAAACCATAACTTGTACCTACTCTTTCATTTTTCTTTGTTTATGTTAGTAAGTCTTGCTACCAATTTTGCAACCTGATCCCTTTGTGAAGAAATGTTTTATCCAAATAAATTGTGCTGCATAAGCTGCAGTGCAGAAGCAATACCAGACCTGAACACCAGGTACCCCAAGTCGCCTATAATTTGTGTTACTACCACCCCTATATATTCTTATACCACCCATACATAGGTTTTCTTGTTTCACTCATTTTATGAATGTTTACTTTACGTCCTGCTTTGTATGCCTTTGGAGTTTTGTGCATTAATTTATTTCGCCCCATCCCCAATAGCAAAATATTTGTAAAACATCAAACGATAATAATGCGTCTTTAATAAAAGATTAACACAAAGGTTTGTTGACAGAGTTAACCAACCATTTCGTGCGGTTTTCATGCAAATCAGGCCTAACACGCAGCACAAAATCATACCCAAAAATTATGCGTGTTTACCACAATTACGTTAGACTGCTGAGTGGAGCACCAGCTAAGGTATACTGATTGAATCCCGATGTTTTTTCAAATAGAAACGAAGAAATATTAATATTATATAGGTTTGTTGCAAACGCAACCGGAGTGGCAAGGACCTGGTGGCCACTGACTGCCATCCGATTTTAAAACCAAAATATGTATATTTAAAAATTACAAAAGTAAACTAGTTTAAAAGTTTAAAACGAAGACGATTGCCCAGCTGTCAAGGAAGGGTTGATGGTATAGGGTTGGTGTCACGAATGCCTTACCACCAAGGTTAGACCTACCAGGGACACAATGGTCCCCGATGGCATCGCCAAACGTGAGGGACAAGTGAGGGGGAAGGCCGGGTTTGTCATTGTCAAAGTTTCTTTTAAAAATAAAATAAAGCATCGTAGATAAAAGCTTGGAAGAAACCAATTGTCAACGAATAAAAAAAATAAAATAATAATAAAAATAATAAAATTTATAATAATAATAATAAAATTTAACCACAGGTGTGGTTGGGAGCTAGTAGGGTTTAGAAGTCACTTAATTTCGTCCCAGTAACTCGTGTATGGATTGTACAATTTAAAACGTAAATCATGGTTTGAAAACAAAATCTGGCCTCTTCAGAAATTTTCGGAGACAAGTCCCACCCAATAAAAATTTAAAACGGTCGACTGAGCGCGCCTGTACAACTTCCTCTGGGAGGGCATTCCAGGCTCGGATTACCCTTACACTAAAAAAGCCCTTCCGGAAATCCAGCCTCGCAGGCTGAATGGCCAATTTATGCGAATGACCTCTAGTGGCCGCATAGGGGCATGGGTCGAAAAATGGAAGATCAATTGGTGTAAAGCCACGCACAATTTTGAAGGTCAGAATGAGATCAGCACGTAGCCTGCGTAATTCAAGAGACTCAAGTCCAACACGGGACAACCTGGTGTCATAAGAAAGCATCCGCATTCCAGGTAATTTTTTAGTAAATTTGCGCTGGACAGATTCCAGCTTGTCAATGTCACCTAGCAGTGATGGTGACCACACTGGGCAGGCGTACTCGAGGATCGGTCTGACAAACACTTTAAAGGCCCAAACTTTAATTTTAACGTTTCCAGAAGTAAAGCAGCGGTTGACAATAGCGAGTCTCCGAAACGCTTTGGCCATAATTTGGGTACAGTGTAAGGATGGTTTTAAGTCGGAGGTCAGGCAGACCCCCAGGTCGTTAACTTCAAGAACGGATGGAAGTGGTTGATCGTTCAAGTGGTAATCAACAGTGGAAGGGTGCTTACCAACGCTGAAAGCCAGGCATTTGTGAATAGAGAGTGGCAATTGCCAGTCCAAACTCCACTTTGAAACGTGGTTGATTGCTACCTGTAGTGACCTAGAGTCGCAATCCTGGTCAACAATGTGCACTCCCAATTTAAGGTCGTCGGCGAATTTGAACTGGTGTGCTGACTGAGAAACTGACATTAAGTCATTTAAATAAATTACAAAAAGAATGGGTCCAAGAATGGACCCTTGGGGCACTCCGCTAACAACTGGTAAGAAATGGGAGTACGAGTTGCCGATCATGACCCTTTGGGTTCGATTGCCAATAAAGGCTGTTATCCACTCCAGAAGCCTGCCAGCAATCCCCAACCGCTGGCATCCTTTGTGACATCCTTTGTGGCATTGTGACATCCTTTTTCTGTTATCAATATAGTTTGTTTAAGTAGGACTAATTTAGCATTCTAATCTTTTCGTACCTTTACGTAATTTAATTTAAATAAACGGCCAAATTGGCAGTTTGAATTTGAAATATCCCAAAGCAACTCCAACAGTTGGCCCATCAGTGAGCTGCACGTGCCTAATTATTGAATGGCAACTATTCGGATTACTTACCGTTCTTCCGCTGACAACACTACTGGCCCACGTGGCGTCTACGAGCCGCAACAATTGTGGACCATCCACTCAGCAGGAATATCTAATATTCCGAAACTAACAATTAACTTCAAAAAATTCGTTTCAACAATGGTTCAAAATTGGTATTTCGTTTTTTTCTAGAGCAAAAGTTTTTTCTAAAACTTGGATAATATACTTAAATTACATCCGGATTAATTTCCTGTCTTCTGACACCTTTTTCACATTTTTATCCTTCCTACTTCCGGAGGAGAAGACTGAAATATGAACCGACCGTAAGTTTTTAATCATAAAGACTAGCCATATCACTTGCTTCGCTTGCTCTGTTGGCGTCGTCTGGCTTCGCTCGAGGAGGTTCCTTATTGCTACATCTTTTTAAATACCTCTCTCCATTGGTGTCTTCTCGCTTCACTCGAGGAGGTTCTTTCTCGCTACACTTCTTTCTGATGATCTATCACTCTCTTGACTTGATGGCTTGATTTGCTGTTAGAAATTATATGTTATTAAAAAAATTGGTTAGGTTGGTACCAAATTATGCTTCTGAAAGTTTACGTATATATTTTGATTGCAGGTGCATTACTCTGAACAATACTAAATTGTACATAATGCCAGCCAAGACAATAGTGTTAACATAAAAATTGATATTCTGAAAACCAACGTTTTGGGCATAATTGGTGAAGAATGGTTTGTCCAATGCAACCCTGAAGGCCAGACTACAAAAACAAGGTGAATTTGGACATACCTTGAACTGACTGGACAGTGGACATTCTAAAACCTTGTGTATAAAGCACTAGGCTATATAGCTTTTTTGGTGTGTTTCAGGTTTCTTTGAGTTTTAGGCAATATCAATATTCTTTCAATATCTTTACTAAATGAAGACAGTGGCTTGCCCTATCTTCGTTACCAAATTTATACGATTTTTTCGGTGTTTTGGAAAGAAATGTATATTTATTAGGTGATGAAAGTCATGTTTTTATTAATTAAAATAATCTTCTGTGTATCCAGTGTAAACCAGGCTTGCTTGAAATTGGAAATATGAGCAAATCACTTTAAAACGAGGAATTACTGACTCTATACAAAGCCAGCCCATTAACATGGGACTTTGGACAGAGCAAGGTTTTTTAAAAATATAATTAAAATATTTTGAAAAACTACAATCTTTGGTAATTGTAGCCTAATAGATGTAGGGGGAAGAAATTTTTTTATTTCGTTTTTGAGATTATGGCAGAGTAACATATTTGAAAATCGTCCGTTTTATGGTACCTCGTCTAGCCACTTATAACCTGCCAGAAAAGGAAAGTACGTGAGAAATGAGAATAGGGACACCCATTTGTTATTGAAAAGGCATAATTTTAGACGATAGAATAGAACGAAAAATAACCCAATATTGCAGATTAATGTCCCTTGTACAAATCTTCGATCTTTTATAGGAACGCATGCACCATGCTAACACCAAGAATATCCAAAACAAACTAACAAATATCAAAAAGTGTATATTTTCTGAAATGCAATACTGAGAGTTAAAGTTTAATTATAGATCAAAGGAACATTGTAGACAAGTGATGGCCGGGAAGGCACAGTAAGATTGGGTCTTATACGTTCGTAAATCCGGAAATGATTTTTAGTTCAAAGGCAACTTTCTCAGAATAAAGAAAAATGGGTGAAAACTAATATGGTTGGTGTATGGGTTGAGGTGAAGAGCAAATTTTTAAGTTAGTTTATGTGTCAAGTTTTTTACTTGTACATTAATTAATTTTAATAAATTTTCTTGCATAACGATTATCATGTCACGGTTGTGTTTATGATGTACTAATATGCGAGAGTGAAAATCCTCGGAACCACTTTCCCAATTTACTGATTTACAATTAAATAGAAAGTGAAAATTTTGAAATCGTGACGGGTAAAACAAATTGCTATGTATACAGACAGATGTACAGACAGTTACTAGCCAAGAAAATAAGCCCATTAAGTTCGAAATGTATGTCCCTAAAAAGCAAATGAATAAGAGATAGGGTGAATAGAAGGGGAATGTTAATTACAGATCATTTGGAAAGGTGTAGGGCTGATACAGTAACAATAAATGAAAGCTACAAAAACATAAGTAATGATGGGAGAGGTGAAGTGGTCAACTGTAATCATAAAATTATCACTTGGCCAGCCATTGGGTTTAAAGTAAAGAAACCTTTTTTTCACTTGATTTATTTCTTTACTTTGACCAAATTTAAATGAACAGTGTATCAACTTCTCACTTGGCAATCAACAACCAAATCATACAAAATTTAAAGTATGGACACCATTTTGACGAGAATTAATATTTCTTTAGAAGCGTTTAACCTCATTAAAGAACTTGACACAGCAAAGATCAAAGAAATACCATTTGGTATAGTGGAATATGTAAGAACGCTGCGTGTGACTGCATTAAAATGAAATTACGTTCTTCTTTCAGAAAGGCTCTTACATTACACAATTGCTTTCGAACGCTGTATAGTATGTGCAATGATGAACTCTTATACGCCAGGCACAATGCATTGGGCTATAACGTTTTTCTTTAACGACGGTGTATCCTGCTGGATCGGGTTGATAAGGATGCAATTTGAGAATCTTGGCAACGATTTGATAAGGCAGTAAAATTATCCTTTCGCGCGGGGGATTAGAAGCTGCTGGCAAGATATTTGTACCAGTCTTGGGTAAGATTCCTAATTTTTGTAATTGTCTTAGGCTTAAATTTGAAAGTAATTGTAATTACTTATTTTTTTTTAAAACGCAGTTATTGAAAAGTGTTCTGCATTCTGTTATTGACTGGTGAAAGGATGTAACTTGAGCAAAGTACAGTGAAGTTATGTTTAGGAATATGTTTTTTCACGCTTCGATAAATTTGAAGAAGGTGCAAACTGGTCCCATCAATCATTCCTTATATTAAAAACTAAGTTGAAAGTGTCTAGATTAGACAGAGTTGGTTAAAAGTAAAGAAATGAAACTGTTGTTTTTAATAAGGATTTCCCTATGAATATTTTCCTTTTTTTTTGCTTTACATAGAAAATATTATTTTAAGAAAAATGCCTTTAAAAGTTCTTTTAATATTCAATACATTTTTCGTGTGCGATAGCTATATGTTTTACTGTTCAGATGTGTGGTTTTTCATGATTTTGGGCATTTAACGAGATACCGTTTATTTGATAAAATGATTCGAAATTATAAACAAATTCCAAAATCACTAGTGTAATTTTGCATTACAAATTCGTAGCAAACATTGTTTATTGGCCATGATTTACTCATAAACGTATCATACGGGTAACCCTACATGAAAGAATTTTAAACAAAGTGTCTTTCTTAGACGAAAAGTTAACTTTACACTGCATTACTACAAGTTACATCCACCTGTCTTCAAGCACAGCATTGATATTAAAAGCCATTTATCTAAAATCACAGAAACAGGAACTGATTCTATTATTGGAATATTTTTATTCAACTCTACATTTTATAATTATTTTTCTGGGTTAAGTCGAAAAGAGGGTTGATTAAAATAGTTTTCAGCAGCGTTGTGGTCTTATTAAAATAAATATGTCGACTTGAAGCCATGTTATCGAGTAAATATTAAAATCAGCTCTGTGTTTCACTACCTTAGTTTTGTATTTTCATAAATTAATAGAAATCATCTTGTCTAGTGTGTAACCATTAGATGATTAGTTGATTCTTGTCGTCCTAGTTTTGCCTTTTTCATTTATTGTAGTTTTACTCTAAAAGTCTTAATGTACCAGCATGCTTATTGCCATTATTTAAAAGTGTTATAACTAACTTATCATCGCACCTTTGAAAGAATCGTTGTTTAAAAGTGTGGTGGTAAGTAAGTTATCACCACTCTTTAAAACAATGATTCCAGCAAGTAATTGCTACACTTTTTTGAATGGACAATCTAGCAAGGAAAACAAAACCAACTTTATTAGGTGGCCTACTCACGACCATCTAATGCTGAAAATTTAATTCAAAGTCTGCACTTTTGCATCTTTGATCGATTTGAGAAAGTAATTTGTCATTGCTGGAATTAAACAAATCCGCTGGTATCACTTGCATTGTTGGTTTTTCCGCCATGGTTTGACAGTTCCTTTTCCGTGAAAGCCTAGCATGCCTTAACAAGGCCTGCAAAGCAAAACGAAACAATTTAGTATGAAAAGCCAGTTATTGTACTCTTATTACAACAATGGACGTTTATAAAATGTTTTAAAAACAGTCTTGGAATCAACAATAAACCTTCTGTCTCTCGGGAGTATCGCTGATGCCTCGCCCACTGCTAAAACAGCTTACCAATGTTCATTGTTACATTAAGATGACAGTAACTGTCAATTATTGTATTGCTACAAATTATATTGGAATAACGGAAATGCAGCATACCATAAACTATTTTAGCCTTCGAATTTTGTTGTTATGCTATTGTGTTTATGTTTCTCTGGTACTCTTATTTTGCTGGACCAGGCTAAAGCTGAATATGTGTTTGTAAATGGGGTTATGCATTCGTTGTTTTGGTATTTGAAGAAAGTAAGTCAGTATGGTGATGATTGTGTAGCTTTGGTCTTCTACAGTGACGTTTAATGGTACACTACCCCGTTTGAGAATCATTCACTGCAAAAGCCAGTTCAAATTATTTTCTCATCCAACTCACTGTTTACTTAAATATAAAATTTTTAAAAACAAATAGTAATTATAAAAAGAGGGTAAAACGGTGAATTGAAATACGTTTAGTAAAGATAAAGCTTGCAAACATAAACGGTTAAAAATTTCTTGAAAAAAAATGCAAGGCAAAACAATAAATACAGCCACAAAAATTAAAGAAAAACTGATTAAAACTTTTGCAACCGTTATACTGCTGTGAGAGTTTTCTGTGTTGAACTCATAAATGCAACACTTTTTTTTGGCCTATCAAACACATCAAGTTTTTTTATTAGATTTTTAAAAAGTTTTATATTTGTAACTGGAAAGTTAATTTATACGGGACTCATCTCACAAGTAAATAATTATGGTTTCTCCAGTTTAAGGTATAAAGTTTCTGTCAAGCATATACTACTTGATATTTCGAGCATAAAGATACAAAACTAAATGGGTGGCTACATTAAAAGATGAACTACGCACAAATTACCAAATTTACAGGGATTTCGTTTAAAAGTCAAAACAATAAAATGGAGCTCACGTCTCTAGACGAAGAATATTAAATTAGATGCCCAAATCCGATACCTTAAGTTATTACAATTGTAAAATATGCAGCACTGCCATAAATAATTTAAGTTACATCACTGTGAATTTTTGCAATAATCCCATCCAATTCACCAATGTTCATTTGACCCAATTCAATTAATGCTCGTTTTTAAAAACAACTGTTTTATGCATAACCACCAAATTGATCGTTCCCAGTATTTTGCAAGGGTCTAAACTGTAAAACATTCGTATGTTTTATTCATTTTTAATTAATAAAATTGCAAGGGTTTTCTATTAACTGTGAACTCCAGAATGTCTCAAGTTAAAAACAAACACAGAAGATAATACAGCTACTTTCATGCAGTATATTTTTTATTTGTATCCTAATGGTAGGGATTTATATTGTATTATATTATATTATATTATATTATATTATATTATATTATATTATATTATATTATATTATATTATAAACTTATTCCCAGTCTTTATAACTACGATTTGTGAAATTTTGTTCATTAACAAAGATGAAAATTTTTAAAATTTTTAATTTAAAACGTTTTCCATTCCATTACACCATTAATTTTAATTTATTTATTTTATAAAAAATAACAATCTAACATTTGTGCATACTTCAATAAAAATTCGTAATAGTTTCATATTATTATGCATTTGGGAATGTTCTAAATATAAATGCAATGGAGCAATCTTAATTATAATGTTCCATTCAAAATATTGTGAGATGAATCTCTTCCTGTTCATGTTACATTTTCTGTCCGTATTCCCAAACAGTTAATGTAAACGTAAATTCAATTATATCCATAAAAGGATTATGATAACTTTCTTATGTTTACTACAACCTTGATTTAAACATAATACAAAATTTTAAAAGACTTTTGGCATTTCTGCCCAGGGACCACTTTATATAGCTTCTTCATTCAGAGATGGAAATTCGGCCAGTATTCTCGTGCAGTCACTCACAAACATTGTGTGTGTTGGCAATTTTTTATATTTACTTCAACCTTGATTTAAACATAACCACGAAATTTTAAAACACTTTTGGCAGGTCTGCCCAGGGACCAATTTATATAGCTTCTTCATTCAGTGATGGAAATTTGGTGAGTATTTTCGTGCAGTCACTCACAAACACTGTGTGTTGGCACCAGAAAAGTGAACAGTTTATATCATGTTTAGA
Organism: Lithobius niger; assembly: GCA_023313725.1. Classification (NCBI taxonomy): domain Eukaryota; kingdom Metazoa; phylum Arthropoda; class Chilopoda; order Lithobiomorpha; family Lithobiidae; genus Lithobius; species Lithobius niger. The sequence goes on along the minus strand of JAHWFP010185620.1, from coordinate 48,856 downwards.
AAATTGAAATCATCATTTTTTGCAAATTATACATTTTTTTAATTGTTATTTTATTTTTCAAAATATTTCACATATTTCTTCGAAATAGTCTTAGTTAAAATACTGTTATTTCCCTGAAACACTGAAGTTTTTTTCCAATTTTGTAAATGATGGGATACAGTTTAATGAGAAATTTCAAATTTCAAAATTCAAATTTTCTGGCATCGATTGATAGGAGTTGGTAGTAACCTCTGAACTTCATCAATTATTTTCTTCGAGCCTTACATTAGATAAAGAATTGAACAAATTAAGGGAACAATTTTAAATTCCAACCTTACATAAACTTGAAACCTATTATTCTTTAAGCCTTCGTTGAAAAGAAAATTCTATTTAAAAACTCATTTAAAAACTAATTGAACTACAAATCGTTAAAATTTTCAACTGCATGAAGTGACAGAATTACTGAATTTTTTTTATTGGTTAAAGACAGCACGGTAAATTAGGTTTTGAATTTTCATTTTATAGATTACTAAGCAAACAAATTATAAAGTGGCTGTCAGCAAATCGATTTAGCCATGGGTTTTGTTATTCCTTTTAAGAACAAAGAAATCAAAATCAGTACAACGCACATTTGAAATGCGCATTTCAAAATTATGGCTTACTTGAATAATGAATGCATAATCTAACAAGACGTAGGTAGACGACATGTGGTTAACACAATTTTATTAATCCTTTGGTCTTCGGTATCAAAAATGCACTTGTTGCTTCATAGTTGGTTTTCGATTAAAATATACTAATTCTGAAACACAGTAGCGCCATAAATAAATTGGTCGCAATTTGTAACTCAAAATCAAAATCAAATTTTGAAAACATAAATTAGATCCATGGTAACACGTGTAACTATTAAATCGGGTTGAATCACAGCTTCCCTAGTGAAAAAATGAAATCAGATGGCATTTTAAATGTTATAGAATGAGTGAATGGAAACAAGTACACACCTGACATCGTATCATTTATTTATGCAGTATATTATGTCTTTTTTTGTTTGTGATTAAAATATTAAATTGTAAGCTAAGATAGATAAGATATAGGATTTGTTTGCCACCAAAAAGAAAAATGACAAGATGTGTCTTTATCGAAACAGACATTAAGCCAGACGGCTGCCCCTAATTATTTCAATACAATTAGTTAAAATTGGCAGTTGATATTTTGATTTGGATACTGGCATAATGGAAATAGTCTTCAGGAAATGATAATAAAGAAAACATACGAATATAACAATATAACGAGTAGGGTGCATGAAATTGGCAATTTCGTTTTGAGATTGATAGTCCAATAAAATTAGGTAAAAAACGGGCCAATAAAGGAATTAATTAGCAACAAGCCACACATTTGTGGGATGGTCGCGGGTGGCATGCTAAACAACATACTAAAAGTCCCCTGACATCCGTCCAGTGCGTTGTCCGCCATCTTAGAAAAATGGCGTCCAAAAACGGTTGCTCGGGCATAAAAATATGTACTCACCAAAACTGTACAGCATTCAATATTATACAAAAAATGTCCTATTCATGTTTTTTGTAGATTCAATGATTCAGCCAATAAACGCTGTAGAAGACTGTTGAGCTAATGCCGCCATCTTGGAAACATGTGCTGGAAATCGGTTTTTTTTTCAGTATATCATGGAAACGGCTGCATGTAATAATGTTTAATCCGAAATTGTAGTGCATAGAATCTCTGCAAAAACGGTTCTTTTCGTTTTTTTTTTAAATGAGTTAATGGTTCAGTGAATAAACGGTGCAAAGAAGGCACGTATGTGGCACCCAATGTAGTGCATTACACTTCATATAGTTGGGCAGCTTGAGGCCCAAAATTGATGGAATTTTTCACTTTCTGTGAAAAGTATGAAGAGTAACTTGAGAAAAATAAATATGGTAAAAAGTTCAAAAAACCCCTTTGGGGAGGTGGAGGGGGTGATTTATCCGGCCAAAAACAGTAGTTATAGTGATTTTCGTGTTCAAAGTATTCTTGCGAGCCGTATAATAGCCCGAAATGGATATGCTTAGGATTTTATGAAAGGGGGATCTATTCTTTCCACCAATCGTACCCGAGATTGTTTAACTTACATGGGAACCGTCCTATGCCACTTTAAAGATGAAGAGATAATGGCATAGTGGCTCAAGCGTATGGTTATTTTAGAATTATTCAAAGTGCCCTTGCGAGCCCTTTAATAGCCATAAATGGACATGCTTAAGTTTTCTGAAAGGTGGGGAGCTATTCTTTCACCAATCCTAACTGAATATTTTTAGGTTACATAGGGACCGTCCTATGCCTATTTTAAGGTGTAGCTGTAATTGATGTATTGTTTATGTTGAATTTCAGAGTGCCATTGTTAAGCTCATATTTATATAAAAACTATACAATTTCGGTTAGGATTGACGAAAAGAATAGATCCCCACCTTTCAGAAAATCCTAAGCGTGTCCATTTCTGGGTATTAGAGGGCTTGGTACAGCACTTTGAATTCGAAAATCACCATACGCTTTTGCTGCTACATCATTACCTCTTCACTCCTAAATTGGCATAGGATGGACCCTATCTAAGTTAAACAATCTCGGGCTATTAGAGGGATTGCAAGAATACTTTGAACACTAAAATTACTTTTACTACTGTTTTTGGTGGGTATATCACTCCCCTCTCCCTCTCCCCAAGGGGTTATTTGAACTTGCTATCAAAGGTATTTTAACCCCAGTTCCTCGTCGTATGTATTAATACTTTTCACAGAAAGTGAAAAATTCCATCAATTTGGGCCCCAAGCCATCCAACTATATGAAACTATATGAACTACATTGGGTGCATTGGGGCTACACGCGTGGCCTTTTTAGCACCGTTTATTCACTGAATCATGCCCAAGCAACCGTTACCGAGATATATTGAAAAATCCGTATTCGGATGCCATGTTTCTTAGATGGTGGACAACGCACTAGTCGGATTTCAGGGGAATTTTAGTATGTTGTTTAGCAAGCCCCCCCGAGACCATCCCACAAATTTGTAGCTTGTTGCTAATTAATTCCTTTTTTAACACTATTTTGACTGGCCTATGAATCGAGAATAATGTGTAACCTATGTATTTGCTCTATGAATGGTCGATTAAATGCATCATAAATTATAAAATAAACACGAACATACACGCCTACCAAATCTTCTTATGGAAGATGTGTTAATGTCTGTACGTGTTCATTTTAGAATTTTGGTGGCTTAACTTGAGCTTTGACGACGATGCAATGACCTGATTCGAAATACCTAATGGCTATTTTATTAAATTAAGTTGGTTATTAGAGTTGTTATCACGATGCTTACCTACTACAATTGTAATTGCTCCCTATCTTTCATTACCTGTATTTTCTACCTTTGCGATCACCATGGCTATGTTTAACTGACAATTTGTTGTGGTTGTATATATTATGATAATGAAAATCGCGTAAGTGTTTGTGCACATTTGGTTAGATGCCGGTAATGTCACTCCATTCATGTAGCAAGTTGACAGAGCATTTTAATTAATTTAATTTTAAATGATTTAAGACTCGCTGAGCATTGATCACTGTGTATACAGATGCTTGGGTGGATTCATACATTTAGTACAAAAGACAAGTAATGCTTAGGAATATATTGGAGAACAGTCGATTCACCACCATACAGTAAGAACGGAGGAGTATTACAGTGATTGCGAGATGTGTCGAGCATGACAGATCACAAGTTGTAACTGCTGTTAGGAAGATTACTTTGCCTGTTGCTAGATCACATTTTGCGGCAAAAAAACTTTTTATAATTTGAAGGTCAAACGAGACTGATGATTTTCCAGCCATTAAGGACTCAATCCTATTTCAAGGAAAGTTATTTGATAGAAGGTGTTTTAATACAAAAAATAGAAGTGGATTAATTAAAGAATTCTGATAATACCTAATTAGGTTTCCAAATCTGATTTTTTTTAGTAAGGTTACATATGGAAAGACGCAACTTTATTTTTGGACTTCAACTTTGGAGATAAATTAAGGAAAAATAGGTAGTAGTGTAATAATAGTAATGAGCGTTTGTTTATCTAAGTAGAGAACACGAAACATTTTGGACTAAAACGAGTTTACCACACAAAGGAAAAGCCCAATTTGCATCCTTCTTTGTATTTATTTCATCATAGTGTTGCCATTTAGTGTTTGCAGGATGGTGTCTTTTACTTTTTTATGTTTAAATGAGAATGGAAAAAATTAACCCTAACAACCGAAATACAGCCAGAATTATGAGGATTGCATTTGTATTTACACTCATTGCTTCGTGTCTTCTGTTTGAATTTTTTTTCACTTTCATCTTAAATTTGTACGAATTTATTGACTTCAATTTATTTTTTTCTAAAAACTAAATATTCAATTTTTTCAACTCTTTTGGGACTGTGTTAAAATCAAAGATGTATAGTAACTATTTATAGCAATATTATTGTTATTTTGGGGGCCACGTCAGCCTTAACTGTAAGCCATATAAAGCAACCTGTAGTAACCAATAGCTGAACGTGACAAAACTAAGTTCCAACATGCAATGCTAGTAAATCAAAGTGGGCAAGCACAGTGCAATGGTTAGCATCCTCATCTCCAAGCCAAGAGAATGCCGGTTTGAAATGCATGACTGGCCAAAGTACATATGGGATGTATGGGACATATGCATGGATTAACTTCCCAACCATTTTTTTTAGAATCCATGGGATTCGAAATAATTGTCTGGAATTATTTTTGCAATACGGGATCGAACGATGAGGGATTTCGGCACCAAAGTTTGATTTCAAATTAAAATAGCAACATAAGGTGCTGATAGTTACTAATGCTAACACCTGTTGTCCTCCACTGTTAATGTTTAGAACTACTGCCTTCCTGCTGAAAAACTACAGCACTCAGTTTCGAGAACACTGTAGAACTCAATGCAGCAAGAAGTTCAGTCCTAAACCAATGTAATCAAATAGTATATTGTGTCAATAACTCAAAAACAAAGTGTAAACTGATCAATGAAACCCAGGCCATTTTATAAAATTATTTAATTATTAATAAATTTATTGAATTACATACTTGTATTTCTGTTATCGTTTTTGTTAATTTAATCTTTTTATTTATTATTAACATTTCTGTTCAATGACTTAGGTTTTAGTGACCAGTTTGATCTCCGAGCTTGAATGGCTTGCAGAATACACTGGATGGTTAATATGTTTAGGTTTGAGTGGGTTTTGATAGATAGAGTGTCAGGAGGACATTACTTTATTTTACTTGGTGACTATTTGCTTTGTGTAGGCTTTTTGGGGTCTAATTTGTAATTAATTTATAATTTTTGTAGAACTAGTTATATGATCCATGTCATTTTGGTAAATTAAATATGAGAAAAGCCGAGAAAACAAGCACAAGCATACAAAAACACAACGTTTCGGGGATTACTGCAGCCATTTTCAAGTGTAAATAAAAAATAATACATATCAGCTAAATAGCATTATACTGTTGCAAGCATCAAAATACTAGACATATCATGCTGAATTCAAGTCAGAAATATGTAAAACTAAATATAAATAAAATAAGTTGAACGGATCTCAAAACAAATAATTCCAAAGAAACAATAATAACAATTTTTACTGTTGTTGCTAAAGAAATAAAAATACTTTGTTTTAGCATCTTGCAAAGGCACATAAATAGGAATTATCGATTTATTACACTACTGCGGATATATTTTTGATTATGACTTTACAAACTTCCTGGTCGGAACAGGTTGGCAGTAGAAAGCCAAGGAAAGGAACGACCTCGATCATCCAAATGTAGGCTCGATCTTAGAAGCAATTCACGAGTCAAGTGGTGTCACTGCGGGGTGGGGTAGGAAAAGAAAGTTAACATTTGAATTGGGAAATTCCAAGTTTTAGAATAATTGTTACTAGTTATTTAATATTTCTATTGTCGGGTTACGACCTGGTAGTTGGTCACTTGGGTGGGTGCATTCAATAAAGCAAAACCAGACGGACAGCTGCAGATCCCTTGACAAGCATGTTTAATCCACAAAATAAATGTTCGTTTCACGAATGGAAACTTCTTCAGAAAGCAAACAACCACACCCAATAACACAATAAACCACAAAGCCCCTTCATTATTAAAAAAAACATAAAAAGTAAAGATATGTCCAAACCTAAAACACGAATGTCGTGGCCAAGCGCCATGTCACAAGGAGCAAGTCAGTCAAGAGGCTCATGGAAAAGTACCTACATCATTTTTAAACAACGTTGCCATTGTTCCATTACAGAGTAATTGGTGGTAAGCCCTGTTCTTGTTCAAGGTAATCGTCCAAGCCTCTGTTTTTAACCTGATGTGTTTGTACTTTTCAGTGAACACAACTGGCGTTTTAGATCAACTGGACAATGGTCACGTTCGAGAGGGGGAGAGGTTGAGGCTGTTAGCACCAACCTTAGGCACGATCAGTATCTTTCGATTCAACACATACAAATTGTTGCGAAATTCTTTTAGCTAGAGGGCACTTCGCTTCACCAAAGCCAGCACCTCTTGTTTTGCATGCCTTACACGGGATAGCATACACCAATGCCCTAACCCTCTCCTATAAGCAATCATGTCATCAGGAGAGGTAGGGACAAACAAATTCTCCCCACCATTTATGAATGGTTGTTGTTGAGACAAGCTGACTAAAGTTGCTAGCTCTCTTTTTTTTTTCTACGAAGAGGCTAGTAGATTTTCTAGAAGCGGAGTATGGGGGGGGGGGGGATTGAGGCTTAATGGTGCGTCGGAGTAACGCCTGTCTTCATCCAGTTAGGGGAAATTCACGTTTTGACGTCACTTATAAGTTTGTGGCAAGAGTTAAAATAAAATTAGATTTATAGGCCGAAATTCTTTCTCTAACTTTTTGAAGGGTTTGTCCCCAACAAGTGGCTGTCCTGGTGGGATGGCAGCAAATAATCCTGTAGGCAACATTTTGGCTGAAAGCATTTTCTCGTTTTTCTAGTCATTTTTTTTCTAGTATTGTTAGCTGGTGGTTACTAGAATTGAGACGGAGATAAAATTTACCTAGTTTTTTGCTGTTTGATTCAGTTATGCCTTGGAAATACGGAAAGGTATAATTTACTGGAATTGTCTGTGATTTAATGACTTAACGGTTTAATGCTGAATCAATAATTTTCGCCAGGTGGTGATAAGTGGAGCCTTTTCCCACTTTTATCTTGGTTGTGTGTACTGTACATCTATTGTTTTTATTTTGCTTTTTACGACATGAAGTTTGGGCTGTTGGTCAGAATAACATGTAAAATTTAAGTTTCGTGTAGTTTGCATAAACTGGTGGGAGTTTAAATTCCGCTTTGTCGAATTACGTAATAACACTGCTAAGGTTGACAATCTATGAGCCAAACAAAAAGTAATTAAAAGTTAAATTTTGAAAAGTTGTAGTTTATTTAAAAAATCATGTTGAAGATCGATTGGGTTAACAATCGGGGTGAATACACATTTCCGTGCCAAGAACAGAAGATACCATCCAAGCGCTATCTATGCAACCACGACTTGCCGCAAACCCAAGGTCAGCTGAGATTGAAACAGAATTACTTGATCCACTAATGCAGCTTCAATCTCAGCTGTCTTGAATGGAGAGGGAAGCAGCCGAAAAATAGCAAGCTATTCCTAAGCATAGACGAATTTATTAAAGTTACAGTTCTTTAACAAATAAACACAATATGTCATGTTTTACCATGTTACGTGTCCATACAAGGAAAAAGATGTTTAAATGTAATTTATACAATAAATCATTAATCTAACGTTGACTGCACCGTTTGTACACATTGGGCGAAAAATAGTTTAAATTATGGTATGCAATATATCAATAATCTTCATTTAACTGCACATGTGCAAACACATTCGGGAGGAAAACCATTTAAATGTGATTAGCAGCAAATAATCTTCTCATTTATCTAATCTGGCTGTGCACATTCAAGTGAAAAACCATTAAAATATGTTAAGTACAACAACAGTTTTACACACAAAACTCGCTAGGTGAAGCAAGAATGCATGCACATAGGCGAAAAACCCCTTAAATGCATGCAATTTTTGCTTTAGTAGCGGATTTTTAGGCAAGGAGAAAAATATTGCACACATTGTAATCTGAAGGAGACTAAAGCAGGACTGGAAGGAGTTAAAAAGTGAAACCTAAAAATGAAAAATAAATTGTGTAGCCAGACTAATAAAGCCTATAACTCGCAGCTAGGTTTATAATGACCGTGACAGCTAAAAAATATATAGCTTCGTTTTTGGATTAGTCCGTGGCAAATTTCAAAGATGAATAGTATAAATTAAAATAAATAAGAGTGTTATGCTTGTGGTGAATGGGGCTAAGCTATAAACAGATGTAGAGTGTTGGCAACTTTTATATTATATTTAAAAAAAATACAAATAATTCTCTTTTCGCAGAGGGTGACTAGTTACGTTCTAATCCAGGTTGTTGGCTCTAGTACTACCAAAGGAAGAGTCCTGACAGTTGGAGGATGTGATAAAAGGAATAGGAGCCAATGATCAAAATTATTAAGACTGATGTCACAAAATAAATTGTGAGTGGACTTTCCATCGATGCACTATTTTTTGTTGTATGTAGTATGTACGATACATAAGTTAACAATGGAATGACCTTGCTAATAGTTGCTGAGGGTCATCCGTTGCTGTTTGATCAAAGGCTCATTTTCCTTTATCCCATCCTCCAACTGTGATGACTCTTCCTTTGGTAGTATTAGAGCTAACAATCTGGATTAGAACGTAACTATTCACCCTGTGCGAAAAGAGAATTGTTGTTATTTTTTTAAATACAAAGAACGGTTTTACTATATCAATTTGGAAATTAGTTAACTTGAAGCCCTAAATTCTATTTGTGTTTTGGTCGTTATTCATTTCTAGGTGCATTGGTAGTGTTAGTTTCTTGATTTATATGCACATGCTATTGTTGGTCTTTCACTTTTCCAAAATAAGTGAAAATATATCCATCACAGATAGATAATTTTGCAGTCAAACTAATTGGGATGGCAAATTAAATTAAAACTAGAATTGATAGCAACCATTTTCTCTACAGCCCCATTTATTTTATGCAGCACAATGAAATATAGGACTGCATTCTCACTCACTCACCTCATCTCACATTCTTATCTCACTGAATACATGCATTGAATGTATACAGTCCAAGTCCCATTATCAACACAAAATGCAAAAGGGTTACCCACTGTGACATTTTAGTTTAATTCTTTTGACAGTTACTATGCCAAAACAATTAATCATGCAAAACTGTGTTTCTGAGTGCCGGATTGGAATGGTACAAAAGTTTGACAAAATATTTCATCTATTACAGATAGATCGGTACAATGCTGCAGATTCTACCATTTCTGGTAGTCACAGGTAAGAGCACTTTATTCCGACACCAAACATTTCAGCAATGCAAGTTTAGTATCTCAATATGATCTCTATCAACTACTATTAGGAACAATGGCAATCAGTGCATAAACTTTTTAAGTGTAGCCGATAGTTAGCATTAGTGGCCTTGTGAGAACAGTCTTCTACACTTCCAAATGGCTGCTTCGTTTAAGCTTTGACGTTGTGATTTAATGCTTACTGTATAATAAACAACTAGCGGAGTCGCTCGCTTCGCTCGCTTATTCCGCATCGTCTCGCTACGTTCGAGGCGCTTTCATGCAGCAACTCTTGTGCTGCAGACAGACATTCCACGCTAAAACGATCAAGCAAATGGCCAGAGTGCAGAAAGCGTTTTTCGTAAGGCTTCACTGCATAAACAAATGTTAACCATAAATCATTTCAACATTCTGGCCAATCAAAAGCTACGTGCACTTCCAGTAATTTCTTTGATTTCGTAAGCATCGCAAAATCATGTGCTGATTGTTTCGACGCAAACTAATTGTAATTATTGCTCACAGTTCGTCCATCACATTCCTAAGCGCGCGTGTATTTCATCTATATCATTAAAAATTCGATTTGTTTGATTGCACATATGTACGTCTTCTCCTCCAGAAGTATTCCCTATGAAGGTGAGAGATGAGAGATTGAGAGATCAAAGCGAGACGCACATTGGAAAAGTTTACTCTACGTGGAAATCGCTCGCTCTGCTTGCTCAATCCACGCACCACCGTGCTTCAGAAACACTAATGTTTCGCAGCCTTTTAAAACCAGGTTTCCATGCATCAAGTCAGTTAGTACGAAACCAATTTTAGTATCTATATGTGTTACGTTGCAAAATACGTTGTCCGTTTAGGTTATTTTTTGCGTGAATCCTTCTCCAGATCATCTCAGTGCGTAACTAATAGCTTCAAGACGATCCATGATTTATGTTATTTCTATGTACTGAATATTGTACTGATTATTTTGATATACTTCGACGCAAACTAATTGCAAATGTTGCTCACAGTTCGTTCGTCACATTCCTCAGCAAATCTACATTTCACCTACATCATTCCAAACATACGATTTGTTTGTTTGCACGTTTATACGTCTTCTCCTCCAGAAGTAATCCCCTACGAAGTTGAGAAATGAAAGATTGATAGAGCAAAGCGAAACACACATTGAAAAGGTTTGGTTTACGTAGAAATCGCTCGCTTTGCTCGTTGATTCCACGCACCTTCGTGCTTCAGAAACACGAATGTTTGACACGGTGTTAAAACCGAGTATATTGTTTTGACTTACCCATGCATCAAGCCAGTTAATACAAAATCAATTTTAAGAGTTATATGTCGCGTGTCGCAAAATACGTCATACTTTTATGTTATTTTGCCGTGCATCCTTTTCCAGATCATCTCTCTTCGCTAGAGGAGGTTTTCATAAACAAACTATGGCGTCATGGAAAAAAACATCATGAGGTTTAAAAAAAAAAACACTTTTACGTTATTTTTCAGGGTTTTTCGCGTTTTTAAGGGTCATAATAACAAGTTACAGCGATGAAAATAGGCCTATACTGTGCGCAATCTAATTCTCTTTCGTTTGGTCCTACTCTTATGTTTGTAGGTGCTCTGGTTCCAGAGGAGTATACGTACAAACAAACGCACATCATACGTCTTTAATTATGTAGATAAAAAAAAAATCCGTATTCAAATTATCTCGACGTCAAGCAAAACAATGCATTTCAGCTTAATCTTCTGCTGTTAGGAATGAGCGCCAATCAGTGAATTACAACGAACAGTATAGCGAACAGCGAAGTATAGACAAGTATAGACAGTATAGCGAAATACCAGTGAACAGTTAGTATGGACAAGTAACCTTGAGAGAACAATTTGCTACACTGCCAACTGTTTGTACATTGTGCAACGATTTTATTTAAATTCTATTGCAAGCCATTATTTGTATGACAAGATTTAGATTAGGGGTTTGAATAACATCTCTGTAATGTGTGGTGCAGTGGCAACCCGGACCACTGCACTGTGACTGAGGTTGGCGCTAATGACCAAGTTGTCGACGCGCCATTAAGCCTCAATCCCCCCCCCCATTATTTGTTCACATTATTATTAAATAAATGATATTTATTTCTACAAAATTTACCTATGCAGGAAAAATCCATTTGGTATTTCCTCGTGATGATGTCACAATTTTTTCGTTAATTATTCATGCGTAATTTATGCAAAGGTTTTCTTTAGGTTCATAGTGCCACGTGGCCGCGTTCACCCATTGGGCGTAGTGAATACGTGTCTGCTGGATGCCTGGTGAAACTGGAAAACTATTCCTAAACTACAAATGGCTTTAAATGGCAGATCAGGCAGGCAAATTCAGCTGTACCCTTGTCATAGACAGTGCCGCAATTAAGGGGGGTGCAAAGGGTGCAAGACACCTGGCCCAGTTGAGTGGGGGGGGATGAGGCTTAATGGCGTGTCGACAGCTTGGTCATTAGCGCCAACCTCAGTCACAGTGCAGTGGTCCAGGTTGCCACTGCACCACACATTACAGAGATATTATTCAAACCCCTAATCTAAATCTTGTCATACATCTGTACCTCTTGCAAAAATTGAAAAACACCGGACAGGAGGACAGACTCATCACCTAATTGACGCGCAATGTCATGCAGAAGATGGAAACGGCGATGAACACCATCAAGATGGCGACAATCAACAAGGAAGTGCCGGACCGTAAGTGGCCGCCGACACCAATAACATTCAAGAGGGTCAACTTCACCGCAAAAGGAAACAGTGAGTAAGTCGAGTGTGACCAATGCACAAATGGGCCAACACCACCTCCTCACAGCGACTGCGGCGACACACCGAGTGCTATTCCTCAACAGTGCCTTTAATAGCTCGTAATTTATTACCGTCCTGTCTGTCCCAGTTGAGGGGCCCAAATTTGTTCCTAACTATTTCTGTAAAATAGGCTACAACGTGGCACACGAAATTGTTTAGCCTTTTGGGGCCCTACATTTTACCCTTGCACTCCCCTTTGAAAAAATCTAGTTGTAGTCATTGAGTGCCCCTATGCCTGCCTACAAGGTGAGCACTAAACCATTTTCCATTTGTTTGCCAGTTTGCCTTTGTATTCTATTCTTTTGAGTGACGCAGGGTACTTGCACCCGAAATTACGTCTTCAAAATGTTTAACAATCAAGAATTGTGTACAACTCTGCTGAACGTTTGAATAGAAGATAAGAGACCTACAAACGCAAATGGAAACCCTGTAGACTACTGGAGTTTTCCTCGCTACACATAATAAATAAATTAAATGTTTTTTTCACCTCTGCCAGGCTCTTTGTCAGCAAGCCAAAAACAACGCCGAGATTTAGTACACACACTTTTAAAACTAATAAAATATCAAGTTAGGTACTCACTGGAATAACGTACTGCCAGAACCAAAGTAAAATTTGGAATCCTTACCAGGGTGTGAGGATAAAATTTCAATAATTTTTTTTGAATAGGTTTATCCATATCCTCTATAACTGGGTAACATTAATACATCCATGGAGTATGTGGCGTATATGGGTAAACTTAATGATACCCAGTTAAAATTTAATATTTAAAGCCCTTTTCTGATGAGCAGAAATAACATAGGATTACAAATTTCGGACAAGTTGCGGGATATTTTTCTCTGAACAATTGTGTTCAGATTTTATTTTAAATGGCCGGATTCGTTTGTTATTTTAGCTCATCAGGAAATGACTTTAAATATTAACAGATTGTAACCAGTCATGAAGACTGAGAGAATTTATTCTTAAATAAATATTAAAATTTGATTGTCAGATCAATAGGCCATTACAAATTTTACTTTTTTTGCTAGGAGCACGGTGTCAGTGTGAGGAACTAATTATGATATTGTTACTGGCTTTTAAACTCTGTGTGTACCCCAGTTTGGTGTTTGTAGCGTTCTGAATTATTCTGAAGTTTTGGCGCGAAAATTTGATGAATTTGTTGCATATATCGAGGAAAACTCCAGTAGTCCGCGTGGTTACAATTTGCTTGTATGTACTGCTGGCTCACTCATTGTAACGCTACTAAACACTACCTAATCGTTCTTGATTTTGATAACGTATAAATTTTCTTTCTAGCTTTGGTGCTTGCAGGCCATGGAGATGCGGCAGCAAGAAGTAAGTATGATTACAGAGAACATATCAAACACAAAGTTCCAGTTTTTAAGTCTGCGCCCTGTCATTTCGACCAGTTTTTTGGATACACTCGAATAGATGGCCTAATTTTAACCCAGATAAACTTCAGTTTGCCTGCGCAGTTAAGGCACAAACATTGGGGATTAATGGATGATACAGTTAACACCCACAACTAAAGTAACATTTGATGCATTATAGGTGTTATTGCTTATGAAACTTTGGCTCATGGAAAGAATTCTCTCTCTAAAGTCTGGTCAGTTAACAACTAACCTAGACTGTCTCAGCAGAGAGAATGTTTTGTATGAAATCAAGATCAGCAGGATGAAGTCGCCTAAAATTAATAAAAGTAGTTTTTGTTTTTTATTCAAGAAGTAATCATCTTTTACAAAGCATCGTGAGCAATATGAGATGCACACGCCTAAATGTAGAGAGATATAACAAAAAGCAGGTCTGAAGAAGGACAATGAATATTTTTGTTGTAAGCAAGTAGTTTACGAATATAGAACAGTAGTTAAATTTCGTAATCGTTTCTTAGAACTGACAGATGTAATCATTGAGAATTGAACCCTGGCAATTTAATTTTCCTCTCTTGAATATTGGATATGCTTGCCTAAACAGACAAATGAGTTTAATGTGTTGTAGTACTCTTAACATTTTCTTTTAAAGCATCTTTATTAATCCATCATTGTTGGCAAAGTTCGTCATTGCATCAGAAAATGATGGTTAACACGCAAGCATTTCTTCCTACAAGCAATCTCAACAGATCACTGCAAAGAATTTTTCAAAACTTTAATGCTTTAATGTTACACATTATAACACGTGTTATTATTTCTATAACCTCGTTATTTAAATCAATGTTTTCATGACTTTTGTGGGCGGGTCGGGGTGGCCAATAAAAAAAGTATAATGGTACGATTCATGTTTACAATAATATGTTGCGAAGTGCTGCTCGATTGATATGGTAGATCTTTAGAAATTTATTACAGTTTTTACACATTCTGCCTTACGGTCCTAAACGTAGGATTTTCAGTAACTTACATACGCAGCATACACGGAAATCTGGATGTGTGCAGTGAATAGTATATAATATCCCACACGCGAAATGTAGGCCTACTCTGCACTGTCTTCCGCCACAGTACACTGCTGATAGTAGAAGTGTAAAGAACTATCCAGCGACCAAACATATGGTGAGCATATTTATAAGTTTATTAATATTTAATGCCATAGTGTTTCAGTCTAGTATTTTGTTGTGTATTTTGTACTTCATGCGTCGGTAACAGTGACTAATACTAGAATATACTCAGCTTCCATCGCATAATGGTGGAACGTCAGACGTATATGTTTGCTTAATATGTTTTCTGTAAACATGGTGACAAAGCATTAATGCAATAATAATACATATTAAATTACATATCTTAAATGTTAAACCATTTTTTATCATAAAATTTCATATAAATTTAATTACAAATGGACTGCTTTGTAAATATCGTTTAAATAAAATTAAATGTAGCTATCGTGGCTGTGTGGTAACAAAAAACATCCTAGTTTTTGGAAAAAGCACTACTCTGGTCGACGACTGCAAAAAGGACTCTGGAAAATACCTCTGCCAGTATTAAAGGCCAGGAAAGTGCGAATGACTACCAGGTTGCCTCAGTGCTCAATTTTTAACAGTATGAAACATGTAATAACAGAAATAATGCTAGTAAGTGTTGCAAACCAGTAAATAAAGCGGTGAACTGACAATTACGATAGAGGTGGAGAATTAGTCATGAATAATTCGCATATCTGCTGAAGTAGCCTAGTTTTCGAATAGTTCAGTATCTACCTTGGCTGGGACTGACTGACTTGAATTCTTGCTGGGTCCTCTATTTATCCACCAGCCCGACCAGTATTTTCAAGAAAGCTAGGTTGAGAGTTACCCCTGCTTAGCTACCATGACAAAAATCAGAACAAGCAAGGGTTTCTTCCCTGGGTATGATGTAAAAATTTCCGGACGTAGCCTATCTCTAAATCCTCTTGACGTATCCCCATGATGTATCCCGTTGGGATTTTCTTTTTGATAAATACGTTATGGGCTTACTGTAATTTCCTACGGACTTCTCACGAAGTTTAATTTTGTAGAACTGAGGTTTTCCATCCTTTTCTAGGCAAAGGATTCATAAGTGGCATGCAATGGGATTAATTTCTACTCGATTGTAGCTACATAGTTTGCCTTGCTAAAAAAACTGATAATATCGGATTTTAAGATGTTGGATAACATACCTTTACTTTAAAAAATTTTGAACAAGTTATTTTTGTAATCTTTAAAGAAATTAACACGTTTTTTAAGTGATAAATATTGTTAATTATTGGGCATCACCCCATAAAGCAGTAAAATTTGCTGTTAAGCCAGTAATACAAAAAGAAGCAAAGGGTTGACTCTGATTCTATGTACTGGGTGTATAACCTAATATTATAGTTCGCTTATAGAACTACATCATGTGTTGTCCACCTTGAAGCCATTATGCTTGAACTTTTTCCAGTACTACTGAAAATAAAAAGCCTTACAAGTTAACAGATTCGTCGTGAGTTCATATGGGATGAGTCCAACATACCATACAGAGTTACTGAACGAAAGTCTTTACGGACTACTGGTTAAACTCACATCTTAAATTTTGCTGTTTGTTAAGGACTTTTAATTTGTCAGGCTGACAAACCTATATATGTATCTTTACCATAAAAGACGCTTATAACAATGAACTAACCATAAAATCAGTAGCTTGAACTCTCAGTTAAAAAGGCAAATAAATATTAAAGGAAATTATTTTCAAGCCAAAAAACAAAAGCCTTTCTTTACCCAAAAACCATAGTTTGGGATGGTAAAACAGCCCTCATTTTATGAAATAAAAAAAATTAAATGTACGGCTAACAGAACTCACACCTTTCGTACGCAACATTAGACATTCGTTTAAAAACTCACAGTTTCAGAATTAACATTTAGGGGACGGATAGGATTGTTAGAATAACTACGAAAGAAGCCTCACTACAGCTAGCAAATACATTTCTTACGCTAGGTCAGGATAACTTATTAATAGTAATTATGCCTAGCTTAAATCACGTAAATGTAGTCCGAGATACAAAATACTACCTAGTAACACGGACACTTCTTCAAATCTTCTTTGGCTATTTCTTCATAAAGACATGAAATCATGGACTTTTTGGAAAGTGTCCGACTTACCATAAATGATGCTTATAGTATCAAGTGGAAATTGAAATTTTGGTCATGTGCCCACGTACTATGTTTATTTTTGCGAATGTTACGATGATTTGAAAATGATATTATTTGTTTACTTGCCGAGTTATGGCATCTTTCGTAGTTACTATATAAATCCATAAACAACATTTGTAACTTGGATTTTAATTACAATTCTTTTTACGTGTACAAATTTTCTCCTGTTGTACAACTACTGACATTTTTCTCATTTGTTTCAGGGAAGGTAAGCAGAAGTGAGGCTGCTGAAGAAGTAGCTGAAATTTCTGCAGACAGTGTCAACAACGCTCAAGTTCTTCAACCAGCAGGGGCAGATGATGAAGGCATTCAAGAATTAGCTGCCGATGCCGCAGAAGCAGCCACAAGACGATACCTTGCCAGAGTTAGAATTGATGGCAACAGAAGGAACCAAAACCCCCATTATAACCCATATGGCTATGGAGGTCGAGACGAATATTCTTCTCCATATTACTACGACCGTTATGCAGATGATGAAGACTATTACGACGATGACGATGACGAAGAATTCTATGATGATGAATATGAAGACTATTACCCCTATAAGAAGAAGCGGAAGAGGAGAGGTTAAACTATTCGTGTGGAAGCACGTAGTTCAACTTCAAGGTGCAAATACCAGTCACTAATTGAACATAATAGTGTTCCAAAACTGAACCACGGAAAATCCCTTGGTGCCTAAGCAACACACCTATAACTAAACTGATTTTTACACGAGCTACTATAGGTAATGGCATCAATCACACAAAATCTGACTTTTCTACGGAAAGCATGTTATCCCCTGTCGACTGTCGCAACAAAACTGAAACCATTCAAGAAGCCTTTATGATTACAATAAAAGTATTGTTTTTTTTTTTGCTGTTATATTACATTCTATGACAACTTAAGTATTCTAATGGAAAAAAACTGTTCCTCTTAGATGCTAAATAAAGAATTTTTGATTACAATCTGTTTACAGTGCAATCGTGTTTGCTGGGTAGCAGTAGAGTATTTCATCGGGGTTGTGTGTGTTAATCTCAATCTCCGGCTGCGACAGTTATAAGTCCAGAAAGATCAAAGGTTACACAGAAATAATTTTGTAGGCAAATAAGATTTTATAAAACTATTATTTCACGTATTATTTGCAGACAGCTTACTGTAGACACGATGTATTTTTTGACCTAAGCATTCATGCTTATGTACATTACGTAATTGGATGCTCAACAACTTTCAATCAATAAAATAACTTACAAGGAGTTTTGTAAAAAAAATAAAGAATGCATGTAACAATTATTATTTATAATTAGAGGGATAGGGGTCTAACTACAGATTAACAAATTGTGAGTTAGACCACTCTGGTGATCCTGCACAACTTGCTTTACTGTGTTAGCATAACGGAAATCCACTGGCTGAATCTGCCTTCTTAGATGACGGCAAACAAGATAGACCATCCTTACAAATAGTTCTTCTTAAGCCAACTTTCACGAGAGAGAGAGTGGTGTATCGTGAACTTGCGTGGCACGAGTGGGTTATTTGTGACAGTAGGCTATACGTACATTTTTGCTACAATATTTTTCGTTTTTTTTGGCTAAAAGAAAATAGCATAACGTCTCTGACTAAATTTTGAAACGAAGAATACTCCTCTCCTATTTAACTATTGCTATAACTTTCACTTTAGTTTTCTAAACAACCATAAGAATATCACTTAGACCAATCAGCTTCTTAGCTCTCCAATCAAGTTTTGCTGCATCATGATAAGCTTTTACAGACGAATTAATTCCTTTGGAAGTCGAAGACTTGTTTTTGTGTTGGAGTTATTTTGCGAAAGCAATTTGTGGCCTATGTTAGAGCCGGGAGTAACCAGTTTTGTGAAGTTGGACTAACATGTTCTGAAGTAAAACGGTAGCCATTGGAATAACATATTCACTGTAATTATAGTGAAATGGATCCAGTTTGCCAAACAATTTGAGGATGTAACGAGTAACACAAATTTAGGGCAGAATTATATCGCCTTACTGAAATACTATTGAAAATGGGATAACAGTAAGCGATTAGTAGCCAGAGGCTTTTTTTTTAATCAATCCACTAAAACCCCGCCAGAACTAGAGGTTGGTCTTTGTTGGGACATTTCCTAAAAAAACCGGTCAATATTGGAGGTTGGGTATTACTGGAGATTGGACCCTATTGGAAACCAGCCCTTCTTACCGACCTTTTTTTATTGGAGACTGGCCATTATTAACAGACTGGTCAGAGATCAGCTAATATTAGATCTTGCCATTATTCGAGACGGAGAATGACGTTTGTTAAAGCTAGCCATTACTGAAAACCAGCCATTATCAGTGCAACTTATTACTGGAGATAACCACTATTAGACACTGGCCATTATTAGAGACCGGCTATCATCAGCGACTGGTCATTATTGCAGTTACCCATTACTACATATAATAATTCTTTGTGACTGCAATACACTTTGTAACATCTGAAAAAAATTTGTGGGTAAATAAAATACGGCATAGTTTATTTTAAGCACCATAAAAGTAAGGTTTACTGTAAAGTAAGGTGCTGCAAAGTTTAGGAAAATAAAAAATAAAATATGGTAAGTTTTACGAAAACGCAGTTCATGGCTGAAAAAGTGTACATTGACATTTACAATCTACAGCACGGATTATTCGAAGAAATCAATGCAGTACACGAGTGGCTCTTACTAAAGAGTGCATGGTAACACACTCCACAATCAAGCATGAGTAACAAAGCGTTGCATATTAAACCATGTCCTCTGGGGAAAGTATAATGGTAACACAATATATTTTATGCATAAATGCTATTTTTATTAAAACCTTTAAATAAAGGTTTTCAATTAACTAAGGTTTTAAATTAACTAAGGTTTTAAATTAACTAAGGTTTTAAATTAACCTTTAAAACAATTATTAAAACCTTTTTTAGTTTCAAAAGAAATTGCAAAATTTCGAGAATATTTCCCCAGTGCTGAGCAGTCCTTATGTAAGCCTCAGCATGAGCTTCCATGTTAAACGTCAAACTTTGAGCTCCTACAGTTTCGGGCAGAATTGACATAAACCAACGAAATTTGATATTTGGGGTCGTGTCGCAACTATTTCACTGCATTACAAATTTTAATGACAACAATCAAACTGTTCGGCGTCCACAGTATGGCCATTTCTTGTCGTTGTTGTTGTTCTTGTTGTTGTTTGGACTCTTTGCCCTCACCTGGAGACCAAACCACTGAACCGACTTTCAAATTATATAGCTTAAAATGTAGGTACGGACAAGGCCTAGGGTCTTTCGCATGATATTTTAATGTAACTACAATATTTTTGACACGGAAAGCCAAATGGGTTAGAAATGGCCTAGCGATCGAACCAATGAACCGATTTTCAATTTGTATAGCTTAAAATATAGGTATAAACACCGACCAGGGCCTTTTGAACATGATTTTGATGCGACTGCAGTATTCTCGTCAGCAGAGCAATTCTTATTGTAGAGCACTGGGCAGAATTAATTAAGTGGAGTAACAAATTTTTGCAGAAATTTTGCAGAAAACATAAATTTGGTGCAGAAGTCTTCCTTAACAGTAAAAATAAAACCAGCCATGGACCCTTATGAAATGCCCCAAAGTGCCTTCAGTGCCCTCCCCCCCCCCCTCCCACCCCGTGATGCCTCCCAGGGGTTTGAGCAACAAATTCTTATAGATCAAGCTAAAAACATGAAATTGGGTGCAGAAGTCATTCTTAGCAGCATAAAACGAATCAGCCATGGAAAAGACTCTCTTATAACAATTATTTTAAGGTGATTTTACAGTGTTCTTTTCTGTGTTATTCTTGCCGAAACAAGAAGAAAAAATAAGGGATATTAGTATTAAAAAACGCTTAAGCGTATAAAATACGGATGTAAGCCTTAAAAACCCTAAAACTTAAAAGGTACAGATATTAGAAAAAGACATGTAAGCCATCAGCGTCGCACTAATATGTGTAAAAGAAGCTCCAGCTTGTGTTTTGGGTCGCTGGAGATTCTTTTACACGTATCAGTGCGACGCTGATGGCTTACATGTCTTTTTCTAATATCTTTTCCTTTAGGGCTGTAAGTTTTTAAGGCTTACATCCGTATTTTATACGCTTAAGCGTTTTTTAATACTAATTAGCATTAGTTGTGAATGCTTATTATTTATGCTTATGAGCAAAAATATTTATAATAGTAGCAAATAATTTTATGAAAAATAGGAATACTGCTGAACCGGATGTCAATGTATTCAATTCTAAGTACGTTTCAGGAATCATATGAGATAAAGCCTACTATTTTATAACGGTTGAACCTCGTATAACATCCAGATAATTATTTTTTTCCTGTATTAAAAAAATTGAAACTGATTTATGATTGAAATCCAACTATACATAACATGTCAACACAACATATAACAAATAACGTAACATACAAATGTAAATTCACACAATTCCCTTAATTAAGAACTTTTTTTAAAGAAATTTTGACGAGCCTTAAGTCAGCCGAAGCAATTAATGCTTGTAAGGCTGAACCGACTCAATTTTGAACATTACCAGATTTTTAGAGATGAAGAAATATTTCGTAAAGGAAGGTGCCAGCCCGGGGATTCGATCCGGGAAACCTTCGATCATCGTCGGGGCCGAAAGATTGTCCAGAATTAGCCGTTGATAGCCGCTGAAGGAGCATGGTAGCCTCTCACGCTACCTTGGCCGACAGTCCTGGTGGGGACTTTGCAAAGGTCCCCTTTCTAAGGGTTCGACCAGATCTGCAAACCTCCAGCAACCAGGCTGAGCTCTCTCACAACTCAGCCACGGTGACTAATTTACGATAATAATTTACAAAATAACAGCGTTCAGCAAACCATAACAATGCAAATCCGAACTACAAATCAAAATTGAAGTTTTTTGAGACTGAGCAGTATAAAACTACAGTTGTGATGTTTCTCTTATTACAAATAAAATTGAGGTATTATTCGATTTATTTCATATGTGTAATAATGAGAACATATTTAATCTTTTAACAGAAAAGTATTAAGTTAAGTCATAATTAAAATTTAGTTATAATTACCAAAAATATAACACCTCTGAGAAGCTTTTTAAATCACATGCATTTTCTAATTAAATTCTAGGTTCCATACAGATTAGTAAAAGCTGTGTTCCTATTATTTCGTAGATGCACATAAAATGCAATATAGCTGTGCTTAGATAATTCAATTTTGTGAAGCAAGTCAGAGAAAACGAAAATGACCTCATTAGCAAAACGAACTAGTAATAAGGTAACAGTTTCATCACTTCAACAGTAACTCTTTTGACCACTGTTGAAGTGACAAAAAGTTACTTTTTTAAGTATAAAATAAGCAAATTTAAGCTTACGCCTATATTCTTACTGTAATAAAAAAAGTTGATCTTCAAGTAACCTTAAGTTTTTAAAAGCTTAACAATAAAAACAATATTCCTTATCATCATTTTTAGAAACGTCGGGTGAAAATAAAAGCAAATGTCGTCAACCCTGCAATGGTTTTGTCTGGCTTTCTCTACCGGCTATAGCTTTTTATCCGACACACGGTTAAATTCAAAACGTCCACATGAACTCTACATCCGGTTTATGAATTTAGCTTTGTAAATTAGTAAAGTCTGGCAGGGGATTCCGGGATTTTACACTCTCAAATATTCGAAATTAATCATAATAAAATACCAGTGAACTTATTTAGAATTGTGTATAAATTTACAAGAAACAAGCAAATCAGTGGCATCTATAGTTATTCAACAACCACATAATTTGAGATATAAAGCTACACCTAAAAGCACGTGGGTCACGATTTAAAATTAATGGACAAAGACCACTGATCAACAACTACAACCAGTTGGTCTAAGTGTGAAAGGTGTACGAATACAAATTTACATCCAAAACACTAACTACCGATATAAAAACATGTTAGGTCACAATTCTACAGCCCAACCCAAGTTAACATCTAGGTAAGATGGTTTGCTCCAGTTTGACGGAGAGTAACACAATCTGAAATAGCCTACAAAATTATCTTAACCAAATAAAAATGAAGTAGAATACTTGCTTGTTCTTTTATGGCCCAGGATCGACAATTCGGTTTTTTGCCATCGATGGAAGGATATTGATTTGAGAAGTAGGGCGAGGAATGACCTTTTTACCGTAACATTTCACCACAACATCACAAGTTAAACACACGTAAACACTCTTATACTGCAGTCAAGCAAATCCATTCTTACACCAATGCAACTCGAACTTGCGAAACCCTTACATACCACAAATAGTATGGCATTAAAGAACACTTCTTGATAAGTTTTACTGCATTTCTTCAGGATTAACATGGTATTGAGATAGGCCACCTATAAAACTGGTGAGGCAAATAATCGTCACGTGGATATATTGTAGCTTGAAATGCGTTAGGTTATGTTATCATTTCTTTAAACAGAGAAGCCAACTGCAAACACGGAATGTCGTTTAATCAGAGTCTTTAAATACAGTTTTTAACAAGTGCCCCGCAACTCGTGTAATATCAAGTGTGTGCCTGCACATCGTGTGGAATAAGGCATATGACCATTTTACAAGGTTGTTCGAGTTCCTACTCCCTCGAATCCATTCCATTCTGATAGGAAAGGAGACATATTTTGTGCCCATACTGAAATGATTCTGGCTTTAGTTTAAACAAAACAAACAATAACAGTTTAAGAACTGTAAAATGAAAGCAAAACAAACAGCCAGCAGAAGATAAGTAAGCGGTGTATAGCGAATACTTAGGGCTGATATGAACCTGGACCTGGGCCTGTGACCGAACACATTAGTTGATTTGACAGTAGTGTAAATTTAGGTTATCTGGTTTGTAGACTATCAAAGTTGTAATAGTTTTACAACTTTTAAGTGTTAACGGCAACAATAAAAACCCTTCTTATTTTTGTTGGGATATATTGTCGGTGAAGGGTAGCATGCATTCACTAACCAATACTCTGTATTCTCCTTTGGGGTGATAGATTCCTATTTGCAGTATGGCTTAAGTAACCATTTACACATCGACAACAAAAAAATTAAAAAATAAATTTAAAACAAAACAGTTGGAATTAGGTTGCAATTAAAAGAAATTACATCCAAATCCGACCACTGTATGTAACAGAGTATGCCAGATGTAAATAGCCGATACTTCAAATTTCAAATTTAAAAAAATATAATATAGAAACAACATTCCATGGAAAAAATATGACAAATTATAAAACACTTGCTAGGAAGTCATGTGCCACATTTCCACAATCTTACTTGGACTACTTATATCGGTTTTCAGACATGCAAAAGATGAAATTAAAAAATTTGCACCATTTGTTCAATGCTTTTTTTAAATGACATGGATAGGGTTTTCTTGTATTATTATTTTTTAAGGTTGTTAGGTTTTTTTAGGAATTACATCTGCATTTTTGTGCTTTAGCATTTTTGCAATATTCGTATCATCTCGCGTTCAACATACAACTTAACGAAATAAAAATTTATTACAGAAAGGTTTACTAGAAAGAAGCCTTTGTTTCCTTCATAGATTGTGAAGAAAGTGAAAAATTGTGAGCATTTTTTTTCTTTTTGCAGGGAAGATGAGCCGACAAGACGCTAATGCAGAAATAGCCCAAATTTCGGCCGACAGTATTAACAATGCCCAGGCACTGGTACCTGCAGGTGCCTACCAGTACGGCCAGAATATCCAATATGACGCAGCACAGTCTGCACAGGCTGCTATAGATAGGTTCCTTAACGATGTTCAAATCGTACAACAGGCTTATCCACAGTACTCACCATATGGTGGAGGATACGGTGGAGGATTCAGTGGGGGTGATTTTGATGAAGATGATGACGATGATGATTATGATGATTACCCACTTAAGCGTAGCAAGCGAAGGAGGAAGAGGAGGCGTGGAAATAAGCGACGAGGTTAAATGATTACCTGTAAACGATTCAACCACTGTCAGAGTCATGATTTTGTTGTTGTTAACAAATTAGAAAATCATATGTTTAATAAACAAATTTTTATAAGACGAACTATAGTTTACAGAAATAATTTCATGCAGTTTCTGTTTGTCATCAAATTGTCATTATATTAACAGCACTACATTACAAATGATTCAATGTAAGAATACTAAAGCTGATCAGTGCACTGATGCAACACATGAAGTTTTCATAAAGACTTACTACACTTTGAAATATTTCTGTAATATATCATACAAAAATGTTTTCCCTATTGATGTTAAAAAATACATTTTAAACATAATTTAGTTTACGTGTGCTTTTAATATTTTGGTACCGTCATTAGTACAATTTGCTATCTTGTGATTCTTCATGCTGGTGCAATGAATTTTCAAGTCAATTGCACAGATTTATTTAGTTTTGGTCTACATGTGACGGGTGCAGTTCATCTAATGCATACACAAGAGATGATCCTTCAGATAAAAATCAGTGCAGGAACCATTTCTGGAATAGTCTACGTCATGGTTGGACATTGGCTGCACGTGTTACTGTGTATACATCGATCTAACCAATATTCTTGCAATGTAATGATATGACAACCTATCTACATAATTAAAACTAGCGGAGTCGCTCGCTTCGCTAGCTCATTCCGCGTCGTCTCGCTGCGCTCGAGGAAATTTCTTGCTGCATCACTTATGACCTTCCACATAAAAAAACGATCAAGCAAATTATAGGAGTGTAGTATGCGATATAAGTTATCTCGAGAGAAGATCAATATTATTTTTTTATGTCCAAGGAGTCAAGCGAAAAGATCAAGCCATTTATCAGAATAGCGTTAGTTCTGATGACAAACGCTGATTTTCGTTTGCTTCGCTCACTCAATCAGCGAAAAAATTTCCTCAGAAATGCGACTGAATCAATGTAACCACCAAGAACCACTCATCACTTGTAATTTATGTTAGTATAAACATTATATGGGTTTTCTTGTTTTACTTATTTTAAGAATATTGTTCTTTACGTCCTGCTCAGTGCAGATTTTTCCACTTCACTTTCTGATGTCCCTCACTTGGAGAAACATCTGCAGCACATCAGATGTAATCTCCTACGAAGGTGAGAGATAAAAGATTGCGAGAGCAAAGCGAGACACACATTGAAAAGGTTTAGTTTACGTGGAAATCGATCGCTTTGCTCGTTCAATCCATGCACTGCCGTGATTTAGAATCCTAGAAAATGACGCCCTTTTAAAACCAGCTCTATGGGTCTGTTTTTTCCATGCATCAAGTCAGTTGATACACATTCAGGTCCACCCATCCTTCCATCCATCCTTCCTTCCTTCCACCCATCCATCCTTCCTTCCTTCCTCTTTTCTATCCTTTTCCAGATTATCTCTCTTTGCACGAGGAGGTTTTGAACAAACTATGACGTCATGAACGAACCTCATGACGTCATGAACAAACATCATGCGGGAAAAAAAAAGGTTTTTTTTATCTGC
>JAHWFP010185620.1:0-17529 GCA_023313725.1 Lithobius niger | reverse complement strand
TATTTTCATCGCTGTAACTTGATATTATCACCCTCAAATAAGCGAAAGAACCTGAAAAACTAACGTCAAAGTTTTTTTTAACCCTCTTCATGTTTGTTCAGACGTCATAGTTTGTTCATGAAAACCTCCTCGAGCAAAGAGAGTTGATACGGAAAAGGATGCACGAACGACGTATTTTGCAACACACCACATATTTTTATACTAACTGACTTGCTGCAAGGAAAAATCAAAACAATTGATTTGGTTTTAAAACGCTGTCAAACATTCGTGTTTCTGTAGCACGGAAGTGCGTGGATTGAACGAGCAAAGCGAGCGATTTGCACGTAAAGTAAACGTTTTGAATGTGTGACTCGCTTTGCTCTATCAATCTCTCATCTCTCACCTTCCTAGGAGATTACATCTGACGTTCTGCAGATGTTTCTCCAACTGAGGGATGATCAGAAAGTGAAGTGATAAGACGCCCATTGAAAAATCTGTACTGAGCAGGACGTAAAGAACAATATTCTTAAAATAAGTAAAACAAGAACACCCATATAAAGTGTATACCAACACAAATTACAAGTGATGTGTGTGGTTCTTGGTGGTTACATTGATTCAGTCACGTTTCTGAGGAAATGTCTGCGCTGATTGAGTGAGCGAAGCGAACGAAAATCAGCGTTTGTCATGAGAAACAACGCTTTTCTGATAAGTTGCTTGATCTTAACTTTTTGCTTGACTCCTTGGACGTCAAAAAATAATATTGACCTGATCTCGAGATAACCGATATCGCATGCTACACTCTCATAATTTGCTTGATCGTTTTTTATGTGGAAGGTCTCTCTGTATCATAAGTGTTGCAGCAAGAAATCTCCTCGAGCGTAGCGAGACGACATGGAATGAGCGAAGCGAGCGACTCCGGTAGTTTTAATTATGTAGATGATGTGCGTGTGTGCGTGTGTGTTTGTTTGTTTGTATCTTTACTCCTCTGGAACCAAAGCAGGTACAAAGATAGGAGTAGGACCAAACGACCTATTTTCATCGCAGTAACTTGATATCATGACCCTCTAATAAATGAAAGAACCTGAAAAACTAACGTCAAAGGTTTTTTAACCCTCATGATGTTTGTTCATGACGTCATAGTTTGTTTATGAAAACCTTCTCGAGCGAAGAGAGATGATCTAGAAAAGTATGCACGGAAAAGGACGACGTATTTTGCAACAGACCACATATAGATCTTAAAAAGGGTTTTGTATATAACTGACTTGATGCATGGAAAAAACAGACCCGCAGAGCTGGTTTTAAAACCATGTCAAACATTCTTGTTTCTGAAGCACAGAGGTGCGTGGATTGAACAAGCAGAGCAAACGATTTCCACGTAAACTAAACCTTTTCATTGTGTGTTTCGCTTTGCTCTCAATCTTTCATCTCTCACCTTCGTAGGGGATTACTTCTGGAGGAGAAGACGTACAAATGTGCCAACAAACAAATCGTGTATATTGAATGATATAGGTGAAATGCAGGTGCGCTTAGGAATGTGATGGACGAACTGTGAGCAGTAAGTACAGTTAGTTCGCATCGACATAATAAGCATATGATTTTGTGATGCTCTTGGATTCAAAGAAATTAATGGAAGCATGGATCGACGCGCACATAGCTCTAGGATGGCCAGACTGTTAGAATGATTTATGGTTATCATTTGTTTATGCAGTGAAGCCTTACGCGTACTGTACTCTGACCATTTACTTGATCGTTTTAGATGTGGCATGTCTGTCAGCAGCACAAGAGTTTCAGCATGCAAGCTCCTTGAGACGACGTGGAAGGAGCGAGCGAAGTGAGCGTTTCCACTCGTATATACATATGTATGTATGTGTGTGTATGTGTGTGTGTGTGTGTGTGTGTGTGTGTGTGTGTATTTTCGCCGCAGCAATGAAAACGGGCGAGCAGCCAGCTATGTGAAGGGTAGTGTTGATTAGTAGTGCCAAGCAATTACAAACGAAATATTACATGAGTTTTGGTGAAACTCTGGGCAAATAAACTTTGAGCCCCAAACAGAAACAATTGCCTGTGCATCAATGCACTCCAGTGTGACGACCCTAGATGCTACACACACACAACTACAACTACAACTACAACTACAACTAGACTGTTGTAGATTATGCCAGAACAAGCTAGTTTTAATTTTACAATGTTGTTAATAACATTCAAATTGAAAATTCGAAGCTCAGTTTTTTTAAATAGATATTCAGAGTGTGCATCTCGTCTTCCTTTTTGGTTCGGTGGATTTTTGTAAAGGGCTAATACTTCATCATATATCTTATAAAACCTGCAAATATTAATCCGAACCATCAAGGTTCTGAAAGGAGTCCAAAATGCAAATAGTGATAATATTCTGCTAAGAAAGGATGTCGCTAACTTTCTCTCATAACTGTGAACGCTCAAACATTGCAGGCACCATTGGACCGGATGATATTTGTGACTGAGTAATCTCTGTCTTCCATAGTGAAACGATGCTACAACTTGGTGGATAAATCGCAACCAATACTGCCGTGATCTCATAAAAAAAAAACTTGGTGCTGAATTACTCCGACCTAACGAAAACGTTAAAGAATTTATTGTTAGCTAACAGCGCAATATCCTCTTAACAGATACTAGATTAGACATTTCCATCTCGGTTATTTAGGTTATAGAAGGGGAGTATAACACGCCCATCTACCGCCCGGAAATGGACCCCCCCCCCCCCACACACAAACTTCACTGCACTTGGAAAACACGCTATTAAACGTACAATATGGGCTAGGAAAGGCTACCATACACATCTTCCAACAAAGATTTCATTGCATAATTCACAAAATGGATTGTCATACTTAAATTGATGCACACGTAACATTTTGTAATTTTGGGTGAGTTTCATGCAAAACGAATAGCATAACGGCATTGTTTTCTTCTGTGTTGATGCTGGCTAACAAAATTCGATCCAGGTGAAAGTATCACGTTTAGCTCAAACATTGATGAATATGGCGTATGTGTGACATTATTTAGGTAGTGACTTGGGCACGGCAGCCGTTCATAAAGTCTATAGGCATCAGGCCAAGCAGCCAATTCAATATTTGTGTTTTTTGAATGATGTCATATCCTGCCACAAGATCAGGGATTTGAGACAAGGCATAATCAAGTAGTTAAAATGTTAATATGAAGACTGAATCGCGCAGGACTGACATAGTGGGGTTTATCAGTATTGACAAAAAATTGTTAAGAAAGATATAAATGGCAAAACAATAAAATAATAACATTGAAAACGTATGATGTGCGTGCGTGCGTGTTTGTACCTCTACTCCTCTGTAACCAAGGCTCCTACAAAGGTGGAAGTAGGACCAAACGAAAGATAATAAAATTTCGCTTCGGATAGGCCTATTTTCATCGCTGAACTTGATCTCAAGACCCTCAAACAAGCGAAAAATCCTGAAAAAATAACATGAAAGTATTTTTTTTTTTTACTCTCATGATGTTTGTTCATGACATCATAGTGACGCCATGCAAAATTCCTCGAGCAAAGCGAAATAATCTGGAAAAGGATGCACGAAAAAAATAACCTAAAAGGACGACGTATTTTGCAACATACCACACATAGATCTTAAAATTGGTTTTGTATATCTAATGACTTGATGCATTGAAAATCAAAACCATAGACCTGGTTTTAAAAGGGTGTCAAACATTCGTGTTTCCGAAGCACGGAAGTGTGTAGATTGAGCGAGCAAAGCAAGTGATTTCCCCTTAACTAAACCTTTTCAGTGTGTGTTTCGCTTTGCTATCTCAATCTTTCACATCTCACCTTTGTAGGGGATTACTTCTGGAGGAGAAGACGTACAAACGTGCATAACAAATAAATCGTATGTTTTAAATGATGTAGGTGAAATGCAAACGTGCTAAGGAATGTGATGAACGAACTGCGAGCAACAATTGCAATTAGTTAACGTCGAAATAATCAGTACATCGATTTTGTGATGCTCTTGGAATCAAAAAAATTACACGAAGCATGGGTCGACGCCAATGGAGTGTGCGAAGCGAACGATATGGCTAGTCCAGATTATAAGTGTTTCAGTTCCTCTTCCAATACCTACTTTTCAACTACGTCGTCCCTTGATTTTTCCTTATTCTTTTATTGCGATCTCAGTTTAATAATAGTTTAGCAACATTCATTTGCTTGTGAGCACTGCCTTTCCCGGAGCATTGAGAGGCCTTTTAATGACGAAAATTGAGATTTCACCGGTTGCCCTGCCCGAAGATAGGGATTTCGTGCTGGTCTAATTGGCTTGAAGACTATATGAATTATTCATTTTTAAAATCAGGCCATAAAACCACACCTTAAAATGCACAAGTTAGATGCGAAAATATAAAATCAACGAAATGATGAATGTATATTTCTCAAAATAGTAAAAACGTCACAGATACGTAAAATTTCAGACAGCGACTTGTCTAAAATACGTCAGTACTACACATTGCAGGAAAATTCACAATCTTGCACGTAATAAATTCCTAAATAAAATACAGTAAGCATCATGATAGGTTCATTTCTTAACGTTTATATTTTAGTTTACCTAAACGTCGTACTACACAGTCTATTTTAAAAAAAGTTATGGGGCAGCCATCAATGAATAAACCAAATTTATTTTTACTACGGTGATGAAGGAAGTGGTACAAACTAGATGAAACTATTTCATAAAATTAATATGGTTACACATCAGTAAAAGACCTAATACTTCAAATCAAACACAAGAATTCAACATAAATTCGTAAATTAGAAATGTGCAGTTGATGTGAGACAGTAACAACTCAATAAAAAAGAAGTTTCAAAATACCACACAAAGGATATAAGAACATATGCACTGCGGGAAACAGATATGCACAAAGGGTTCATGAGAATGGACAATGAGGAAAGAACACAGAGAGAAAATGAGCAAAAGGTTGAGAAGAATGGGAAGTGAATTGAAGCAGAAATAAAACAATGTAAGTTGAAAAATGGTAGGACAATGCACAGTACCCTTTTTAATCCTATCCCTCCCCATGCTGTAAATAATTGCCCTGTATGCTTTACTTCCCTTCTGCTTCCTCCAGCTTCCCTTTATGAACACATTTTGCCTATATTTAATAAATACTAGGCCCTGGTTAGATTAGTAATAATTGTACGAGGTGTACTGAGTAATGGCGGGGAATGATAGCGTTTAATAATCCATTACAGTTTATATACAACAAGTTTGGACTGGTGATCGAGCCATGTGATATAGCTAAGTTATAATAAGGGGTGCTTGTTTTGGCATAATTCATTAACCGTGATCAGCTCTGAAACAAAATCAGAAATGTTAACCTGAGGGAGGAACAACATTAGTTTCATTTCTAGACGACCACGGTGACTAAGCTATGCCAACTTGCATAAGATGCTGTAGTTTGCAGCACCATTCTGTTTATACGTGTAATGTAGCAGGTTGCGTTGAGCTAGTGTCGAGTCATCAGTGTGTCAGTTGCTGTTTGTTTCCAAGCATGCTTCATGTACTTTGAGGACCACTGGACTTAATTTTACACTCACTGTTTGGCAGGAAAGCCACTCGGTCAGCACAACAAAATGATGCTTGGAATTTTCTACACACCTAAATTAGAGTACCAAATTTTGTTCTGTTTTTGGCAATGGCCATGCCTTGCAAATGTCTACAAGTTTCTAATTTAAACTGGAGTTCTACGAAGCATAGGTTAAAAAGTTAGCATCACGATGACCTTGAAAATATGCGCCAAGGTCAGTGATCGATTCATGGTTAGTTTGCCCCCCGTTCGCCTACATACCATGCAAAGTTTCATTATCCTAACATTAACCATCTCTGATTGCCAAGGGTGCTCCGTCCTTTCTGCCCCACCCTGTATAACAGCTTGCTAACAGGAAGTAAACTATCTCTTCAGTTGTAGCTTACTCAACAGTTGTTTGTCAATTCATTATGCCATAGTTATCCACACTGTGCAAGGTGCACCTGCCAAAGTACACTACACCAGGAGATACGAATTATCATCCCGTCACAACCATTGTCAACTTCAAAAGTTAGTTGAATATCGTTCACAACACAATCAAGTGCCTGCCCATTTCGCTGCCTTGGTGTATTTGTCGTAAGATGTTATAACGACGACGTCACACCAGAGCCTATTGGTCCAAATTAGACGCGTTATAGACCCGACGCAGGAGTGAAGGGCTATCGCGGGTCAGTCTGTCTAAACTAAGATCTTATAGGTAGGCAGAGCGTGGGATTCACAACCCAGGAAACCGGCGAAATATCCCGTGGTCCTTGGTGGACCAACGTATACTCCAAACACGAGGCCAGGTGGATCTTTTCTAGTAGTGGCAGCTAAAGTAGCTCAGAACGTAACACGTAGAAAAGTAGAGGCTCATTTAGTCTATTCGGTTTATTGACGTGCGGATGGGGAGGCCAACACCACGTCTTGCATTCCCTCCTCTTCCTTTCCTTCTTTTAAGGCATCACACCGGTAAAACGCCATAACCTACGTAAGGGGTATAAACATGCCCTTGCAGTATGCCTGTCGAATGGTAGGCGACAGAACTTAAAGAGTCAAGAGTGCATAGGCCTACCCGTTTACATTAGGGTTAGCCATCTTGGAGACAAAAAACTGTTCGTCATTCCCATTGTAAAGAGACGGTGTAAAGATATATAAAAGAAAGGAAGGGGAAGAGGATGCTGCAATACGGGGTAATTGGTCGGTACAATGAGGGCTAACAATACAGGCACTGCCATACAGCAGTAAACAGGCAGCTTTACAAGTGTCCTAACGGAATCGTCCTCAACAATATAAGTTGGACTATTGTTCAAGAGAGGGAGACAACCACAATGGCTTTGGCCAAAGACTAACAATTAAGTTTACATTGTGTGTTAGACTCTCCAGCACTAGGCAAGCTGGTGAATGCACGCATAAACGTCGACTTCTTTGATCAGTCCAACACAGTGACTCCATTCCAGTGACGCATCAAAGGTAGTAGTGACAGAGAGGGGAGGAAGCAATAATATTGCCGAAAAGGCTGCAAGTATGGTATGTACTCCCCACAGTATTTTGAAAAATTCATGCTTATTTTATTGTTTTACCAGTAATCACTACTTGAATCTGTTTCAAGTTCACACAATTCGGCTTCACGCTCGGTTTCAGTAACAGGTTCAGTATCGCAGTGTAATTTATTGACTTGCTTATTATAGAATTTGTGTTTAGTTTTCCTGTGCGCCGGTAACTTGAGAATGGCTCTTAAGGGTGTTGAAGCTTCTTTACACTTTTCATTGGATTTTTTGTGACACACAGCCTTCAGATGACCTTTTCATGACACCGGCTACATGAATGATCTTTATACTTACATCTAGAGTGGATGTGCTCGAATTTCCCGCAGCAAAACAAAGGATTTCCGATTTAGATCCTTGATATTGTGTTTTTTAACAAAATTCGCCGCGTCCGTTTCGCCCCGGTTTTCAACCTGATCCACCTCTGCAGCTTCAAGTGAAAGTACAAGCTCGGTCATTTCTTTTTACGCAAGTGTTTTTTTTAGGATGCTGAGACAATTGTTGTAGGTGTACTGTTGTGGGAGCTAGTTGTCATTACATTGAAAGCTTCGTTCCTGGAAAAAAAACTGTTGTCTTGGTTGTTGATGGAGGCTGGCGGCCCTAATGTTTTTTTTTTTTTTGGGGGGGGGGATTAATGCCCTGGTGAATAAATAAGATTCATGAGACGTAACCACATCAAGTTGTCTACTATTCTTCATAGAACGATCTACACTAATTTGTATCAACATATGAGAGCTGAGCTACGTGGTTTATTTCTATGAAGGTTGAAGAAAAAAACAGTACGACGTTCCAACTGACTGCAAAGGGAGAAGCCGCCAAGGATCCAACCATAGCAATAATATTCAAGGATCCATGCAGCCATGTGTGTGAACCGTCCTGGACTTTACAATCAAGGTAAAAAAAGTGAGAAGATGCCATAATCCCTTCGACCTCCGAAAACCTAATCATTGATGTTTACTTCCCTACCTTCACCAGCACCGACAACTCCTGACACTCTCTTTTACAAGGGTATCAGACTTTTCGAAGGCTTAGATTTTATATTTTGGCAAGCCAAAGTCCTCAACCATTTAAGACAAGAAGGCCATGACAGTGATTTAACCCAGGATCCTCCACCTGTAGACGCTCCGGTGCTAGAAAGAGGGAACTACTGCACAAGCAACGCATACGCTTTGAACTTTATATCAAAATGTTTAACAGATGGTGAATTCGTGAATTATCTACCACGACCAGTTCCAAAGCAGTACGGACTAGTCTACACACACGTTACGTCATCAACCATCAGCAAGTGCATCAGTATTACTTAGGACAACTACAACACCTGACTTTTCATCAAACCGAAGAGATGCCCACATACCTCTCGAGAGCCAAGGGTCTTCGTAATTTATACACTGATGCAGGCTGCAACATTGATGACGCAGACATGGTTACCACATCCTCAAGGGAATTTGCCAACCACAATGGGTAGCCTTGAAAAAGTCAATTGACGTCCTTACCACTCCAACCTTGGACATTGTCGAACGTCATTTAATGGACGCCTTCTATCGATATAGGAAATTATTTTTTCTATCGATGATGATCCACACACTACCTGGGTCTTTTGTCCTGTGGCCTTTTGCCCGAATTGTGTTTAACCCTATTAACATATCCCATAACTGTTCACACTGTTTTGAAATCTGGCATAGACCTGATGACGAATGGCGGGAACACTCAGTCACACCATTATTTAAGAAGGGTTAACTATGTACCAGATGAAGTGCTTAAAAGAAACATTGCACCTGTTTTTTGCCCTGCACATGAGATGCCTGCAGATCCGTTACGATTAACATTGCCGGATCGACGTTAACTTGCATAATGTGTGATTATTTTAGTTTGAAATGATGAAAGGGTTTTTTGGACCTAGGATGAAGATTCTTGTTACATTTGTTAGGGTTTTTTGACGTTTACGTGTAAATATTTCTAGGAATGACATTGCATTTTTCTTCAGGTTATCTGTTTACTCGAATTTTAAATACTTGTTTTAAAGCTGTCATACATTTGTTATGCATCATATAGTTTTTTGTCACGATAATTATTAAGTTGAGATTAGAAAGGTATTGTTAACTCATTTTCCTTTGGTATGGTGTTTTTTGCTCTGTTTGATGCGTTTAACCTTAATAGGTTTGTAGCCCAATGTAAGGTTAAGTCCGGGGGATGAGCGATATACACAATTGTGTACTGTTGCGGGAGCTAGTTGTCATTACATGGTAAGCTTCGTTGCAGGAAAACTGTTGTCTTGGTTGATGATGGAGGCTGGAGGTCTTTATGTTTTTCTTTGGGGTTAACGCCCTAGTGAATAAATAAGATTCATGAGATGTTACCACATAAAGTTGTCCACTATTCTTCATAGAACGATGTACACTCATTTCGTATCAACAGAAGCTCACGTTGTAATGATTCTGATTTTACCAAACTGACTAGGCGATCGCAAACCATTTCGTTGTTTACAAGAGTCAAAATCACAGTTTTCATTCTTTGTTTTTAAGACTGCAAGATATTCACAGATCATTTTACCTGTGTGTTGATTCAGTCTAGAAAACATTACTCGTTCAGATGCTACACATGGCCTTGGTTCAACGTTACCTAATAAAGCTTTTACAAGCGTGTCGTAAGCTAATAATTTTATCGAACATTTCCCTACCCACACTTGCCATCAAAATATTTACGTGATAATCGTCTGTGATTTTTTCAACTTTTAAAAAATTGTCTAAAGGCAGAGTATATTAATTTTAATACGATTCAAAACGTTCAAGCAGTCTGCTTGGCTTGGTTTCTGTCATTTTAGGCTAGTCTTGACGAAAAAAAATGATTACCTTCGTCCATCCTACTAATCTACATGCTGTGCATAGTTAAGTTCTTCCTTAACTAAATGGTTAAATCCATTCACACTAGTTTAACCATAATAGGTAGTTAAAGTTAAATCCATACTTAACTTCAAGTTAATTCAAAAATTAACAATTTTCGGTTCCCTACCTGAATTATAAATTTACTAGCCTCTTAAATTTATCTCGGTAGCTTTCTGAAATTTTAAAATAACCCTTACTAGCCTACCATACAAGCCTACCATAAATTTATTAGCGTGTTAGACAACTCACATGTTTACTAATCAACTAGAACGTGATTTTCAAGAATTAGCATATTTAAATGAGTTTAACTAAATATTAACCCAATTTTACTAATCTACTAACACGAGTGATTTTCAAACAACACATTAAGCATGAGTTTCTGTAAATCCGCAAAATTCTATAAGGATACAAGTCTTGGCCAGTATATCCAAAACAAAATCTTGTGAGTGACATTATTACGAACATTGAAGGATTAATATGATGGTGTTTTTATCGCTGATAATTCCCCTTTCTAGTACTGGGGTGTGTCAACACCTTCACACCATGGTAAAATTATTTGTTTAATGCAGAATTAAACAAAATAGCAATTAAACACATTTACTAATAATACATTTTGGCCTTAATTAGCAATTGCCAGAATCACTCCAAGCTGCAGTACGCGCAGCAAAACAAAACAAAAATTAGAACAAATTATATCCATCCTCACCAATGGAACTACTCTAATTTGCTAAAATTTGAAAATTTCATCTTTCCAAAACTGAAGAAGGCGCCATGAGCAGGTAAAGGAATTTTAATTTAAGTCTGATTTAAACCATTGGTTTGTCACCATTATTAAATACTAGGAACTGGTTGACAATTAGCCAAGTAATAATTGTACAAGGTGTAGTGAGTAGTGGTAGGGGATTGACAGTGTTTAATAATCCATTACAATTTAAATACAGCAAATTTGGGCAGGTGATCGAGTTATGTGATAGAGCCAAGCTATTACATAATAGGGCTGCTTGCTTTGATGCTACGCATCCATGGATGACATCACAGAGACTATTAATATGTGATGCATTTGTGGCATTGCGCTACATACACCACAATATTCTCCTTCTTTCCTATTCTTCCCCTTTAACCAATCATCATTATTTCCACCAGCACATTTACCCATTGCTGGCACTCATATCCTTTGACTGAAAGTTGGAGAAAGCTACCATCCTTGAGTTCTTTCTGTCTTCATTACGATTAGGCATGATGTTCTGTAATAAAGCATCTTCATAAGTGATTTGAGAATGCTTATAGCTGAACTACACCCATAGCTGAACTACACCTACTCTATTTCCTACAACATTATGTGGTATTGGATTTCATTGCACTGTGTGCTGTTGTAGTTGGAAACAAACCAAATATTATATTAATATGTTAAATTTAGTAGAATTAGTCTTAATCCATAGAGATATCAGCACCAATATTGGTATCAAAGCAGTGAATATTGGTACGATAAGCCATCCTATCATTTATTTTATTTTAAGCATTTAAAATTAAATAATAGCCACTAACAAGGTCCGTTTTGGCTACAGGCGCATATAAGCATTCTCAAATCAATTATTAAAAGCCTTTACTACAGAACATTTAGCCTAAAACTCCTTAGTTTAACCTAGAACACTTTGGCCAGAATCGAAGTTCTATTTATCCAGATTCACTTTATAACTCAGTGATTCCAGGTTGGCTCAGAACTCACCAGTCAGTTCCAGATCCACTGAGAACCAAGCCTCTTTAATAATAGAACCAGGAAGCACTTCTGGGTATAAAATAAGAGCCCACAGCAGAATAAAGAAGTCTCTAATTTTATTTCTGGCAACGAGATGATGCCAGTCACTGAGGCCCAGATCATGATTTTCTTTAATATTGGAAGTTAAGTAGAAGTTGGAACTGAGTAAAATTCCCTGTTTGGACTTTAAATAGTTTTAAAGTTATTTTATGAAACTGTAGAGCCCAGGCGTAACATTGCCAAAGACGCATTAGTACGTCAGTACCTACCTTTTCCTTTAACGTTAAGAGTGCTCTAAACTGGGAATTTAAGAGGGAGACATGAACACTAACAACAACCCAAAGAACTATGAATAAACTATTTTTGCTTTAAAACTAAATGCAACCTTGTGTGGTCTTACTTCTTTGCATGCTGATTGCTATTATTATTGATTTGTTTTCTGCTTGATTATTGCTGGCCGGTACGAGCTACCAACTCGTACACAGTTAAATCATTGAATAAATCCAAACCTTGGAATTCACGATAGATTTACAATGGTGTTGGAATTATACATTCGAGCCAACCCAAAGCCCAACATTTGAAAGCAGCAAAGGAATAGAAATGACGTATTGTACAGGCAAAGAGGAGATTTTTGTTATAAATGCGATTTTCATTTTTTGTTAAGAGCACATTTCTCTCACCATTGGGAATCTTGGCCTGATTCACTATGGTTCTCGAATGGATCGCTTAGACAAAACCCATTAAGCCAGGTACCACTGAAATTTCTTTTGCTATCAAAAATCGAACTTAAATTTGTGATGGTTCTAGAATAAGCGTTCAAACTAGGTCTACGTATAAATAATCAAATGTGAATCGAAAGCCTAGCAGTCAAATGCAGATTAAAAAGAAAAAATAGGCTAACCTAGACATTCAGCCTGTACGTTAGCTTAAAATAAACACTACATCACAACATAACAATGCCAAGAACTAAGAAAATAACTTCTAGGAGAGATTTAAACACGATTCCTGTTAATAGGAAAACTTTAAAGCACTGTGTTTGTGGTAGAACTCTTAAGAAAAGAAAACAAGCATTTATTAGAAAGCATGAAGTAGCCGCAGCTCAAACAGCCTCCCAACCTTCAATAATTTAGCAAGGACGAAAGCGCACTCGCATGCCGCCACCTGCTACACACTACTATGGCAGCCCCACAAGTACATTCACGCAATAAAACAATAACCACATGCCATCAAACTTTCAGCTTCTCATACAGTCGATAGAGGAATTGGGGAATCACTTAACTACTATTTGTCTGAAAACTTGGGAAGATTATGTTAAATCTAACTCTAAAGCGAAAAACAGAAATAAACGAATGCGACAAAGACGAACAAATGCAAGGAACGAAAACAAAACCAGCTAATACAAATATGCATTCTCCACTCTACGAAAACACTACAGTCACATCAGCAGACCTAGCACGAGTGTTGAAAAAACGAAAAACAAAGGAAGTAAAGAATTTAAATGT
This sequence comes from Lithobius niger, assembly GCA_023313725.1. Taxonomy (NCBI): domain Eukaryota; kingdom Metazoa; phylum Arthropoda; class Chilopoda; order Lithobiomorpha; family Lithobiidae; genus Lithobius; species Lithobius niger. The sequence continues at coordinate 4,313 of JAHWFP010185620.1, read as the reverse complement.
AAGGTATTCTGTCAACGAAGCCAGAGTATGTGCTATAAGACCAGATAACAGGGAAAGTCGATCGTGTTTTCACTGCATGGAATAGCACGTCCAAGTAAAGGTTGCAGGACGCCAGCAAACAGACTTGAAGTAGTAGCAACTCTAACACTAAATGGTCAGAAGCTGAAGGAAACCCAATTCCATTGAGGAACAGTCCAGGAGGAAAGTATAACCGGGGGGAATAACACATTACGAAGCAACAACCAGGGATACAGGGATAATTCACAGCTGAATTTAGCTCAATATCATCTGCAGCAAAACAGTAATAACTGAAATAACCGTAACACAATCTACACACAGACCCGTACTTTTCAAGGATCACAGCAGCAACTTCTCAATTTCCAACTTCATCAAGGCTCACAGCAGCTACTTCTCAATTTCCAACTTCAGCAACAGTGAAACGCACAACTGCCAAAAAACTATAAACCAGTCCACAGTGGCTCAGGCTTTTTGAGCTTGCTGGATATTCCAAATTAAAAAGTATTCCTACTTGTCCTATGGGTATCTAAAATCATGAAGAAAAAGTAAATATATCACTCACATCTAGAGAAGAAACGAATTCTTTATTTAAAAACAAAGAATTGCACTCAGCAATCTACGCAACAGGTATGCTTTGCATTCTGTACTTAAAAGTAGATTGGCATTAGCAGAAACTAGCATTCAGGGACCAAACCTTAACACCAGCATTGAAATTAAAGACTCACCTTCATCAAACATTCACAGAAGCACTAACCAAGATAAATAATGCTTAAAAATTAGAATGCAATTCCGCAATACTCACATTTTTTTAAGACGGGATCGATTTGACTAATTTCCACTCACAATAATGGTCCTGAGTTAAAATGAATAACCTAATCGTATTGGAATAAATAGGCATAAGATAGAACGCAAAATTTAGTAACACTTCAGACTCAAACGAAAGAAAAGTTCATTTAATTTCAGCAGGAAATGCAGTTACTGCAGAAAATGCAGCTGACCTGCTGAAATTAAAAGTATTCCATCAATTGCTTCAGTCACAACAACCACTGTCTGCCTAATTTATTTGGAATGGTAAATTCAATCCAGCAGTCATAACAAGAAACACATCAGAAACAACTGGAAAAGCAAGAAGCCATGCTCCGAGCGAAAAACGAGCAAACGAGCGACACAGTGCCTTACCAACTCCATCTAGCGGCAGAAATAGACACCGCAGGTCTCATAGACGAGCTACCAAATAACGAAGCACTGATTGTAAACAGTGATAATGGAGAAACACCAGTTAACTGCATAGATTACAATGCAAAGTCAGCACACCTAAGTCGCATTTCATTTTTAATTCTGGACATCTTAGCAGTTTAGCCCTTCTAGATTCTGGATCAGGAGTTTCACTAATCGCATTGTCAACAGCACAAGAGCTATTATGTGATCCTAAAATAAAATGTTACGAAATCGTTGCACCAACTCCAGTTGATTTAATGGGAGTCGGAGGTAAAAAGGTAAGAGTGAATAAATTGTTTATCATCAAAATAAGCAAGTGTAGGTTCTCTAGAAAACAGCAGTTTAAAATAGTTCCCTATAACAGTTTTTAAAAATCTGGGATCTCAAATTTAGGGTATCCCCAATCCATTTGATGCTTGGGACACACATGATCAAAACAAAGAAGTAATTAATTTCAAGAAATATCACATAGACCGAGGCAACATGGAGGTTTCTTACGTCACTTTATCTTACGTCGACGTAGCTTACATAGATGTAATGCTTAGAGCGCTTTAAGAACCTCCATGTAACCACCTAAACCCACTTTCAAGTCGCTTTATCTCAAACCACCTCGATACGTCTACGTAAGGAGTTGCAGTGCTTTAACAACCTACGTGTACCCACCTAAAACCCATTTTCTACGTCGCTCTAAGGACTGCTTCCTTGTGATTGGTTGAAAAGAGCGCGTGTAAACGTCACGAAACTAAGACAGCCACATGTCACTTCTTTAAAACGAAGTCGAAAGCCAGCTAGCTGAATGGGGACTTGGGAATAAAGAGGAGCTTGCTTGATGGGGGATTAGATAAACACGACGCAGGAACCCCGCTGTCGTTTTAACTCACTCCAACTACAACCTCCGTGCAACCACCTCTCTCCTAAAGCGATGTGAGTTCAAGTCGACGTAAGATAAAGCGACGTAAGAAACCTCCGTGTACCCTCGGTCATAGTTAACAAACATACAGTGACAATGAACATTTCGTCAGACAAGGAAACAGCTGATAATCCACAATTACAATGGAATTCTACACCTTATAAATACTACGACGAATTCCCAGTTTCCTTGTTCAAACGTGTCATTTTACCTTATAATTCTGAAACAAGAATACCAACAGCATGACACGTAGCCTACCCATAAATAGAGAGCAAAATTGTTATTCAAAAGTGTGATAACCTGTCAATTTGTTTAGACAGATGTCTAGTTAATAAATCACCAACTGACTTAATCCAGATTATGGTTATTAACGCAACTGACGAAGACATTTCACATACATACCATCTAGTACGAGTTAAGATAGGTTAGGTAATTCCACAATAGTGCAAGTTCAGTATGACAGCGATAACAACGACGAAATTCCTACAGACATTTTATATCCCTAAAAACCCATCCCGTATAAACCAGACGCAGCAAACACGGAAATCATCAACAAAGAGCCAATCAAGACAGATCAATTTAATACCGGAACTGGATCTAGCTCCCATACTTCCACAAGGCCAACTCGGACAATGCCAAATTAATCTGATTAGCACTCAATGTCAAGAGCCGGTGGGCCAAAAACTATAACTTTAGAAAATATCCAATGTGAATCAAAGTTTATGAGGGAAAGGACAGCTTGGCTTCCTGCCTCGTCACTAATTCGTCAAAAAAAAACAGAGTAAGCTGGAGAAATATAGTAAGAGGGTGGAGATTAGAATCCAATTGTGGAAGAGTGCTAATTACCAATTTATCTATATGAATTTTGAATATGACCGAATTTTGAAGTGACCGACGCAATGGCTAACGATTTTCCGGGCAAAGGATTGAAATTAGGGATCGACTGGGTAACAAAAAACCGAGACCGAGTAATTATGAATACCCACCGAGCCGAGTCCGAGTAATTATGAATACCCACCGAGCCGAGTCCGGGTAGTAAAACCGGGTCGTAGATTTTCAATTTTTGCTTTATGTTTAATATGCAGCTTTTTTTACTTTGGTTTCGTTCTTTTTTTTTTTTTTTTTTTTTTTGCCTTCACTCATTTTCATTTTGCTTTCGTCCAGTTTTGTATTGCGCATAGTATAACAATGAACGAAAGCAAAGAAAAGGACGAAACCAGCTTTAAAAAACTGTAAAATACCAGTAATTCTTTCTTCCAAATATTTTAATTATAAACTTTACGTTATTAAATAAAGTGCAGTCAAAAATTAAATTGACCAGCAATTCTTTGTTCCAAATTTTTTAATAATAAAGTGAGAAAAATAAAATGCATTTTGGTTGGTTTAACCCTTTAAGCAACGATGTGGCCCAATTGCAGTAACGACGTATATATAGATCGAAACATTTATGGGGAAGTGCGGGTCGAAAAATGCAATTTTCGGCCAAAATATCGACATGAGAAAAGCTGAAATTCGCTACGCGATATGTTGTGCATCGATTTCTGTAAACAAAACGTTGTTAACGATGTTATAAAAAGCACTTTAGTTGAGTGCAGTCTCACTAAAAACTGCAAAAATATGGTGTTCATTCCTTTTTCTGTAGTTCAAGAACAAAAAACTGTTCATTTTCGACAGCGGTAGCCATCGAATCATTTGACTGGGCGCCGCCATCTTGGGTTCACTGAAAAGCTCGAATTTCCCTCTATCCGGGCCTCTCAACATATTTTCTCGATGCCCGTTTGGCTTTGGCCAATCAGATGGAATGTAAGAGGCTCTTTCTGGCGGTCTCGAGCTGCCTTTCCAAAGCAATTGGAAGATCGTGATCCCTCATTGGCAAGTTGGCACCACGTGTCCAATTTAACGCGCGCTCTCATTGGCTGACGGGCGATTTCACAATGGCCGCCATGGCGCGCTTCGGATTTCACGTGAGCGCTTATGTTCAGCTCGTTGTTGAAAATCACGAGAAAGATGATGTTTCACAACATTAAAAATTTAAAACAGCATCTGCGATGTACAACTAAAATGGAACAGGAGACTATAAACCTTCACACTATCTCTTATCAGGTGGGAACAACGATTTTTAGCGTACTTACGTACGCGTTTTTTCAACACGGAGATTTTCAATTTT